>PVLC010005322.1:0-53547 GCA_004027655.1 Graphiurus murinus | reverse complement strand
ATCGGGCTGGGGGTATAGCTCAGAGGTAGAATGCCCCTGAGTTCAATCCCAAGTACCGCAAACAAAAGAGAAAAAAAAAAAGAATAGGGGGAGATGAGCCTTTCTTTTCTTGGCTAAATAATTTTAGTTCCCTTCATTTTTCTTCTTAGCTTTAATTTCTAATGCTGTAGTTAATTTCAGAATTCTCCTCTGAACACATTCCAAGTCTTCATCATCATCAAAATACTGAGTACTTAGGAGACTGAGACAGGAAGATCATAGATTCAAGGCCAGGCGCCTCAGCAACTTGGTGAGACCCTGTTTCCAAATAAAAATTAAAATGGGCTGGAGGGGTAGCTCAGAGGTAGAATGTCCCTGGGTTCAATCTCCAGCACTACACACACAAAAATCATTCATGGAGTGTCACCTGAGTAGGGTGCTGGGCCAGCTTCTGGCTCTGTCCAACACTAGAGCCCCAAGTGGGCCAGAAGAATGCAGTCTGCGTGGACTAAATGCTAGCCTGTGTTCCATACCTCAGTGCCAAAGAGCCTTCTCAGATCCCCATTAGGAATCTCCACTTTCCTGGGGCCCCATCCTGAGCCCTAGTTAGCTGTCTGGTTCCTGCAGGAGACCTGGACTTTTGTTGCAATTTCATCTCTCATCAGTAGTGGGGCCTTGAGAAGTAGCACGGCACTCCTCTAACCAATTTTTCACCTGTGAAACGGGGGTTAACGTTCCTGCTATATCTTCCTCAAGGTTTTAAAAAATGATATCAAGCCAGTCATAGTGGTGCAAGCTTGTAATCCCAGTACTTGGGAGGCTGAGACCGGAGCATCCAGGTTCGCAGCCAGCCTCAGCTACTTAGTGAAGCTCTCTGCAACTTAGTGAGACCCCTGTTTCAAAATAAAGAATAAAAAAAAGGGCTGGGGGTGTAGCTCAGAGGTAGAATGCCCCTGGGTTCAATCCCCAGTTCCCTGCAAAAAAAAAAAATCAGATATAACCATATGTATAAAAGAGGTGGGTTTTTTGGTTTGTTGTTTTTTGATACTGCAGATTGAAGTGAGGGGCATTCTACCTCTGAGCTATATCCCCAGCCCTATTTATTTATTTATTTATTTATTTATTTATTTATTTATTTTAGTTTGAAATAAAGTCTTGCTAAGTTGCTGATGGTCTCACTATAGGCTGGCCTCAAACCTGCAATCATCCTGTCTCAGCCTCCCAAGTACTGGCATTACAGGCGTGCACCACCACACTCAACTTTTTTTTTTTTTTTTTTTTTTTGCGGTACTGGGGATTGAACTCAGGGGCATTCTACCTCCGAGCTATACCCCCAGCCCTATTTTTTTTATTCTTTATTTTGAAACCGAGTCTCACTAAGTTGCGGATTGCCTCACTAGGTAGCTGAGGCTGGCCGCGAACCCGGATCCTCCAGTCTCAGCCTCCCGAATGCTGGGATTACAAGCATGCGCCACCACGCCCAGCTCCACACTCAACTTTTTGAAAATATGAATGTCACACTGTATAAAAAAATCAATGAAAAATGGATCATAGGCTTCAATGTAAAACTTAAAACGATAAAACTTCTAGAAGAAAATATAGGAGAAAAATATTTCTGACCTTTGGTTAGGCAAAGATTTCATAGATATTCATAAAGTATAGGATTTATAAGAGAACATTTTGGTGTATTAGACTTTATCAAAATTTGAAACTTCCACTCTGAAAAGTAGTTATGAAAAATGGAAAGTCAGGACATAGACTGGGGAAAATATTTGCAATGCAAATATTTTAGTCTGGCAAAAGATCGGTATCCACCATATGAGTGTGAATTGACTCTCATAACTCAATGAGAAGAAAACAAGCAATCCAATTTAAAATATGGGCAACAGACTTGAACAGACATCACACACACATGCACACACATGATAGGAATAGCAATTACTCACAATGAAAAATGCTCAATCTCATTAATGACTTGAGAAAAACATGTTAAAACTACAATGAGATACCTCCTACATACCCACTAAAGGCTTTTAAAAATGACAGTAATTAGTATTGGGGAGGGTGTGGAGAAACTGAAAATCTCATACACTGCTGATGGGAACGCAGTGGTACACTGACTCTGTGTGTGTGTGTGTGTGTGTGTGTGTGTGTGTGTGTGTGTGTCACTGGGGATTGAACCCAGGGGCATTCTACCTCTGAGCTACACCCCCAGCCCGATTTTATTTGTTATTTGGAAATGGTCTCACTAAGTTGCAGAGGGCCTCGCTAAGTTGCCGAGGCTGGCTTTGAACCTACGATCCTCCTGTCTCAGCCTCCCAAGTACTGAGATCACAAGTGTGCGCCACCACACCTGGCAGTGAACTCACTTTGGAAAACAGCTTGACAGTTTCTTGTGAAACATTAATCATACATTTACCACATCCCACTGAAATCTCACTCCTAGGTATTTACCCAAGATAAATGAAAACTTATGCTCATATGAAAATGGTTATAGCAGGGTTTTTTTTTTCATAATTGCTCAAGCCTGGCAACAACTCAAATATACACCGATTGTTAATGAATAAAGAAATGGAAGTCGGATGTGGTGGCGCTTACTTGTAATCCCAGTACTTGGGAGGCTGAGACCGGAGGATCCGGGTTCATGGCCAGCCTCAGCTACTTAATGAGACTCTCCACAACTTAATGAGACCCTGTTTCAAAATAAAGAATAAAAAAATAAGGCTGGGGGTGTAGGTAGAATGCCCCTGAGTTCCATCCCCTGTAACACACACACACACACACACACACACACACACACACACACACACGAAAGGATATGCATTAATATAGTAGAATACAATTCAGCAAATCACCAGGAATAAAGTGTGTGTGTGTGTGTGTGTGTGTGTGTGTGTGTGTGTGTGTGTGTTGTTCTAGGTATTGAACCCAGGGGCATTCTACCTCTGTGCTACACCCAAGTCCTTTTTATTTTCTTTTTATTTTGAAATAGGGTCTAAGTTGCTGAGGCCAGCCTCAAACCTGTGATCCTCCTCTTTCTGCCTCCCAAGTACTGGGATTACAGGCAATTGACTATGAAAGAGTACAAGGGAACTTTTGGGGATGGTTGAATGTTATATATCTTGACTGCGATGGTGGCATTCTTTTATGGGATATGGCTCAGTGGTAGAGCATGTGCTTAGAATGAATGAGGCCATGGGTTTAATCCCTGGCGCCAAAAGAATCATAGAACCGAGTATATGAAAAGCATGATATTTGGTTTCCATTCTTTTGAGTAGACACCCAGAAGTGGTATAGCTGGATCATATGGTAGGTTCATTCCCATTCGTCTGAGGATTCTCCATACTGTTTTCCAAAGTGGTTGCACTAATTTGCAATCCCACCAACAATGTATTAGGGTTCCCACTTCTCCACGCCCTCACCAGCATTTGTTGTTGTTCCTGTTTTTGATGATTGCCATTCTGATTGGGATTAGGAGAAATCTCAAGGTAGTTTTGATTTGCATCTTCTGATTGCTAATGATGTTGAAAATTTCCTCATACATTTATTGGCCATTTGTATTGTGTATCTATGTTTAGAGCTGCACAATTCACAATTGCCAAACTATGGAACCAGCCAAGATGTCCATCAACAGATGAATGGATTACAAAACTATGGGATATGTACACAATGCAATTTTACTCAGCCATAAAGAAGAACAAAATCATGTCATTTGCAGGGAAATGGATGGAGCTGGAAAACTTTATGCTAAGTGAGATTAGTCAGTCACGAAAAGTAAAAAAAATCGTAGCTCTCCCTAATATGCGGGAGCTAGGGAGAAAATGGGGCATAAGAGGGACTCCAGACGAAGAAGGAGAAATATCAGATGAGCAAAGAAGGTGACTTAACTGGAGGTGCTGGTGTGTGGGGGGGCACCCTAATGCACATGATGTACTTTCACAAACACATCAAAGTCAATCACTAAGCTGAACCTGAGAAGGAGGGAGAGGGGAGGGAGTGGGGCGGGAATTGGGGAAGGGTTAAATGAGAAACATGTGCATGTATGCCTTTACCAGCTTGTACCTAACAAAGATGTATGATTATAATGCACCAATTTTAAAAAAAGAAAAGAAAAGCATGATATTATCATACAAAAATTATATTTCTGAATTTCATGTTATTAGAATGGGGCAAGGTCTGGGAGTGTCACTCAGTGACAGACAAAGCATGTGTTTAGCATGTGTGAGGCCCCAAGTTTAATTTCCAGCACCAAAAAAGGAAAGTAGGAAGTACCGGTGTGAAATATTATTTATGTTGCATATATTTTTCTTCTGCCCAGATTTTAAAAAATAGCTCAGAGATGGGTGCAGTGGCACCTGAGACAGGAGGATCATGGGCTCAACACCAGCCTCAGCAATTAGGTGAGAACCTCGGCAACTTAGCAAGACCCTGTTTCAAAATATAGAAAATAAGAAGGGCTGGAGGTGTAGCTTGGCGTTAGAATGCCCCTGGGTTCATTTCCCTGTACCAAAATAAATAAATACATAAAATAAAACCAGCTCAGTTATATTGTCAAAGAGGAGATTTTTGTGTGTGTGTGTGGTACTGGGGATTGAGCCCCGGACCATTCTACCTCTGAGCTACACCCTCAGCCCTATTTTTAGTTTTTAGTTTGAAACAGGGTCTCACTTAGTTGCTGAGGGCCTAAGTAACTGAGGCTGGCTGTGAACCTGCAATCCTCCTGTCTCAGCCTCTCAGGTACTGGGATTACAAACGTGTGCCACCACGCCCGGTTGAGGAAAAATATTTAAATTCAGTAATCATTTTACTGATATTAATAACTAAAACTTACTATTAACCTCTTCTGAATACCTATAATACAATGAAAACTGATGATTAGGTTTATATTTTGTACAGTCCAAAAAAGTATAAATTATATTTGATGTAGCTTTAAAAATAATCTGCTTAATTTTTAAAACATTCTTCATTTTTAAATAAGTATCCATTCAGCCGGGCGTGGTGGCGCACGCTTGTAATCCCAGCATTCGGGAGGCTGAGACCGGAGGATCCGGGTTCGCAGCCAGCCTCAGCTACCTAGTGAGGCACTCCGCAACTTAGTGAGACCCGGTTTCAAAATAAAGAATAAAAAATAGGGCTGGGGGTATAGCTTGGAGGTAGAATGCCCCTGAGTTCAATCCCCAGTACCGCAAAAACAAAAAACAAAACAAAACAAAACAAAAAATAAGTATCCATTCATAGAAAATAGTCAAAATAGCTCAGAGGGGCCCCATAAACTCTTTACTCAGTATCCCTTTATGTAACTATAGTACAATATCAAAACCAGGAAATTTACTGTTGTACAATGTGTGAGTATAGTTGTATGTCATTTTCATGTATAGATTCCAATAAACACCACCACAATCAAGATACACAAGTGCCAGGTGTGGTGGTACATAACTGTAATCCCAAAACTTGAGAGGCTGAGACCGGAGGATCACAGGCTTGAGGTCAACCTCAGTAACTTAGCAAGACTCTCAGCAACTTAGTAAAACCCTATTTCAAAATTTTAAAAAAAGAGGGAGGCTGGGGATGTAGCTCAGAGGTAGAATGCCCCTGGTCTGGGTTCAATCCCCAGCACACACACACACATACACACACACACACACACACACACACACACACACACACATATTCCAACACCACAAAAAAATCTCCTTTATGCCTTCCATTTATGGTCATATACTGCCCATTCTCTCACCATCTCTAATTCTTAGCAACATCACTAATTTGTTTGCCATCTCTGTAATAACCTTATTTCAAGAAAGTTATATTCCTTCTTTTATTGTTGCTTTTCTAGTTAGAGAACTTCCTTTAGCCATTCTTGCAGGATATGCTTGTTAGTGACAAATTCTCTTAGTTTTCCTCCATGCAAGAATTTTTTGATTTCCCTCTTCATTCCTGAAGGATATTTTCAATGAATATGCAATCTGAGTGGACAGATTATTTTCTTTAAGCGTTTACAAATATCGTGCCATTCTTCCTTTTGCCCTCCATGACTTCTGATGAGAAATCTGCTGACTTTGAATGTTTTACTCTTAGAGCTAAGGTGCCATTTCTCTCACACTGTTTTCCAAGATGATTTTGTGTGTGCATGTGCTTAATTTTCAGAAATTTCTTTATGATGTGCCTTGCCATGGATGTTTTGTAATTCATCCTCTTTGGAGTTTACTCAGCTTCTTGAAACTATGGTTTTATGTCTTTTGCCATATTTGGGAGGTTTTCAGGATTATTCCTTTGAGTACTTTTTCAGCCCCAACTTTTTTTCTTCTTGAATCCTTGTATGGCAGAAATGTTAGATCTCTTGTTAGAGGCCCACAGGTCCCCAAGGCCTTGTTAATTTTTTCCCAATATATTTTATCTCTATTGTTCAGATTGGATCTTTTTTATTGTTCAATGATTTTATTTAAATTAATTAATTTACAGGCATCTGACCCCATACCTGGCTTATTGTATTTTTCAGTTCTAAAAATTTCCTGTTTCTTGTCTTTATAATAACTCTAACTTCCACATCATCTTGGTGTTGGTGTCAGTTGATTGTCTTTTTTCATTGAAGTCAAGATTTTCTTGGTCGTTGGAGTGACAAGGAATACAATTTTCTATTGCATCCTGGACCTTTTGGATATTTTGCTGTGAGACTCTGGATCTTATTAAAATCTTGTATTTTAGGCCGGGCGTGGTGGCGCACGCTTGTAATCCCAGTACTTGGGAGGCTGAGCCCGGAGGATCCGGGTTCACGGCCAGCCTCAGCTACTTAGTGAGGCCCTCCACAACTTAGTGAGACCCTGCTTCAAAATAAAGAATAAAAAAAAAGGAGGTAGAATGCCCCTGAGTTCAACCCCCAGTACCAAAAACAAAACAAAACAAAAAAACAAAAACCCCAAACCTTGTATTTTAGCGGCCTTCTCTGATAACATGTCAGCAAGTCACTACCTCATTACTGCCAAATGGGGATGGAAGCCCCTGCTCAGCCTCCCCTGGCACCCTGGGGAGGGGGAGGAAGGGTGCCTTGTTGTTGCTGTGCAGGGGTGAGAGTATTCACGATTCCCACTGGGCTTCTTCTGTTACCTACCTAGTTGGGAGAGGTAGGGGGTCCCTTGCTACTCTTAACTGACAGTACATTAAGTGATGTCCCAATTGGGACAATGTTCCACTCGGCCTTCGCTGGCACCACCTTGGCACCTTGTCAAGAACAGGAGGAGTGGTCAGGGGTTACTGTCTGGTGAGGATGAAAGTCCAGGCTCCCTACAAGGTCTCCACTGACACCACGGGGGAGGGGGAGGTCTTGTTACCGCCGCCGAGAGGGAAGAAATTCCTGGCTCCCTGCTCAGTTTTCTCGGATACCACTTCAGCACATGAGAGGCATTGGGGGCACCTCGTTCCAGCTGAGCGAGTGTAAACGTCTAGACTCTAGGCCTTTGCTGACAAAGGTTGAGTGGGGTGCTTTTTCCCTGTGGCATTTGGCTGGAGTAGAGCACTTACTGTCTAAAAGTTTTCTGTTTTGCTAGGCTGCCCTTTTCCTAGTCCTTTAGCTAGAAGAATCAGTCTTTTTTTTCTGCTCTCACTAACATTTCTGAGTTGCTGACTTCTTTGGTTCCAGGTTTGAGATATATGAAGCAAAAAGAAAGGCCAGGTAATTCACCATCCCTAGGACCTTAGCCCACCTGCCTTCTTTCCATATTTCAGCCTTTTTTTTTTAAGTGGTATTAGGGATTGAACCCAGAGGCATTCTATATCTGAGCTCTATCCCCAGCCTTTTTTTAATTTTTGTTTTGAAACAGGGTCTCATTAGGTTGCTGAGAGTCTTGCTAAATTGCTGAAGCCGATCTTGAACCTGAGATCCTCCTGTAATCTCAAGTACTGAGATTATAGGTCTATGCCACTACACCTGGCATTTTGGGTCTTCTTATATTTGTTATATATAATGTCCAGCAGTTTTAATTGAATTTCATGGGAGGATTAGGAAAATTGCCTTGACACAGTTATTAATGCTAAGTGTTTGTTTATATTTTAAAATGAAATCGTCTATGTATGATATTTATTTGTTGAACAGGTTTTTTTTAAATGTGTGTGTGGTACTAGGGATTGAACCATTGAACTCAGGGGAATTCTTCCTCCAAGTCACACCCCAGCACTTTTTTTTTTAACGGGTTTCACTAAGTTGCTGAGAGTCCACGAAGTTGCTGAGGCTGGCCGAGATCCTCCTGTCTCAGCCTCCCAAGCGCTGGGATTACAGGCGTGTGCCACCACACCGAGCCCCCCAGCACTTTTTAAAAAAATTATTTATTTATTTATTTATTTATTTATTTATTTATTTATTTATTTATTTATTTATTTATTGCGGTACTGGGGATTGAACCCAGGGGCATTCTACCTCCGAGCTACACCCCCAGCCCTATTTTTTATTCTTTATTTGGAAACAGGGTCTCACTAAGTTGCTGAGGCTGGCCTCTAACCTGTGATTCTCCTGTCTCAGCCTCCCAAGTACTAGGATCACAGGTGTGAGTCACCATGCCTTGCTTATTGAACAATGATTTAACATTCTCTCTGGTCCAGACACATGGCTATCACACTGGCATTGAATATGCTAAATGAGTGACATTTGTTTTTTTCAATATGACAATAAGGTCAGGAAGGAGCATGGGGACCGAGTTGTGTGGCGCAAAACTTGGCGGGAGAAGTTCTTCCGGTAATGTTTGACTGTTATTTCAAATTAACTCGAGTGAAAAATAAACGGACCCTCTCTTCTAGTCCCCTCCCCTCTTCTCCCTGCTGGGCCGGCGCTATGGTTCAACCCGCAGCGGGCGCTTGCGGAGAGGGGATGGCGGCGATGGTGGCAGCGGACGGTCCCTCGGGCCCCGTGGGCTTGTAGCTGGGCCGGGGCTTCTAGAGCTACGGGCTCTTCGATCCCCAGGCATCGGGCTTCGGCCTGAGCTGGCGGCTGACCGGCTTCTCCAGCATAAAGTGCTGAGGCTGCAAGGTCGCCCAGAAGACGCTGCCCAAACTCCAGGCCGGACTGACACGGCCTGACGCGCAGCCCCGGGAGCTGGTCGGAGGCCAGGAAGAGGCGGCCCAGGAAGCCGGTCGGCCAGCCCCGGCAGGCCCCAGCTCCATCTTCCCATCCCTGAGCATTGGCATGGACTCCTGTGTCATCCCTCTGAGACACCGGGGCCTGTCCCTGGTGCAAACTTGTGACTTCTTTTACCCCTTGGAGGAAGATCCTACGTGCTGAGGCGGATCACACGCGCCAACATGCGTTGCGACCTCTCTGCCATGGGCATTATAGAATGAGACAACATATTGATGTTGCTCAGTGTCAGCCAGAGCCCGAGTGAGGAGGAACGGGAAAAGGTAACGCCACTCATGGGCAAAGGCTTTCGGGATGCTGCGGAAGAGGGAGGATCTGCAGCGACAGGACAAACAGTGGTCCACCCTTGGATTATCATCGGTGGGGTTGCCACCATGGTGTGTCAGCCAAATGAATTCATAATGCCTGACAACGCAGTTGCAGGGGATGCGCTGGTGTTAACCAAACCCTTAGGCACCCAAGTTGCTGCCAATGCCCACTAAGGACTCCATAACCCTGAAAGATGGCATAAGATAAAGATGGTGGTCTCCAGAGAAGAGGTAGAGCTGGCCTATCAGGAAGCCATGTTCAATACAGCTACCCTAAATAGAACTGCAGCTGGATTAATGCACACATTTAATGCCCATGCAGCCACAGATAGCATAGGCTTTGGCATTTTATTTATTTATTTATTTATTTATTTATTTATTTATTTATTTATTTATTGCGGTACTGGGGATGGAACCTGGGGGTATTCTACCTCTGAGCTACATCCCCAGCCCTAATTTTTTTATTCCTTATTTTTAAACAGTGTCTCACTAAGTTGCCGAGGGCCTCACTAAGCAGCTGAGGCTGGCCGCGAACCCGGATCCTCCTGTCTCAGCCTCCCAAGTACTGGGATTACAAGCATGCACCAACACGCTTGTAGGCTTTGGCATTTTAGGACCCTCTCAGAACCTCACCAAACAGCAAAGAAATGAGATATCCTTTGTCATTCATAATCTGTCAATCATTGCCAAGATGGCTGCCATCAGGAAGGCCAGCTGGAGGCTGGACTCCTTCAAGGAACCTCAGCTGAAACCTCTGGGGGATTACTAATTTGTCTTCCAACAGAATTCGATTTGAGAGGGTCACCAAGGGTGGATTGTGGCTAATTGTGGAAAAGGGAAACTGAACAGCCCAAATCATTGACAAGCCTCGAGTGATTGAGGCTCTACCTTGCGGGGCCACTGCTACTACTGTTGCTCCCGAAGATTCCAATGCCTCCTCTGAACCTAGTTCGTGAACTGGTTTAGCAGAAGTTGTTGGGAACTTTGAGCCCTTGTGTATAATCATGGACGATTTTCAAGGGTTGATTTTAAGAAACTTTCAAAGAAGGCTGCCTGCATAGTGGTTCCAGCTGCTCTTCCTTGGGGATTTGAATCAGCCCATCAAAAACTGCCTGTAATTACATTCCAAGGCCAGAAGTACATTTTGAACTCTGGGGGAACATGTGTTCATCTTTCAGGTCGACAAGCTGCAAAAAACCTGTTTCCTCTTACCAAAGCAAGATGATGAGGCTGTTCCAGTTTGAAGAGTTATTCCTTGCACTGAGTTAATTCGTTTCTACACAGAGAGTGAGATTATTAAAATTATATACTCAAAAAGTAAATTTGCAAAATGAAAACATTTTAAAAGCAAAGGGGTTTGGACCAAAACTGTTGCTAAATCTAAGTTGTTAAGAGAGAAAAAAATATGACAATAAAATTTATAAATCTTAGGGTTCATGACCAGAATAATCTTTTCTATTTAAAGATTTTCAGACAAGTCAGACACTCCAAGTAAAAGAAAATTTTCAATATTAATGGAAAGAAAGATAACCTAATCAACAGATTAGTGACTGAAGAATAGCATGATATAGGAATAAGGAGTTAAAGGATTGTTAGTAGGATAGGTTGCCAAAGGAAATTTATTTTTTTTAAATGTGCTTTTATGGGTGCATTATCATCTCACATCATAAAAAGGAAATTTAGTAAGAGAGAAATAATCCAGCAAGGACTATCTGAAAGAAAAAGACCAATAGTCATAATTTTTAGAGTCTCAAATAAAACTGACCCCATCTTGTGAAGATGTGTCATTTTGCTGGTCTCTCTGCTGATCAGAAATTCTCGTCCTGCCCAAACACACCCTTCCTCCTGCTTATTGAATTGTCCCCATTATCTTGCCTAAAGATGTGCCTGACAAGCCCCTTGCTTATTGCATCCCTCTGCTTATGAAAAATTCCCATTGTCCTGCTTAACCCAGCTCCAATAACCCAACTAACTCTCCTTACCCCCCCCAGCAAAGGCTAACCATTGCTCTACCTTGCCCCATAGAATCTCCCCTTAAACAACCTATATGAGCTCCTATCCTTTCCTGGAGACCCCTTCTCAAGGTTTTATCCCAATAAAGCCTGTTCTGCCATTGAGCCATCTCCCGTCTCCTTCCTCCCCAGAACTTTCAATAATAATGATGATAATCGTGATTGTGACCATACTAATGATAAATGAGCATTCTCAGTTGCCGTCAGTTTCCATGTTTGGGAAAATGCAGAGTAGTAAAAAGTTTCCAGAACTCTGGCAGCTTTTAAATCTGGACTCAACGTTTGGGGAATTTCTCATAAATATCCCTGCTCTTACATGGGGAAGACAAAGAGATTTTGACAAAGCAGCTGAGATGGTGGAAGAAATGGGAAGGGTAAAAATTAGATCTCAACAAGAGATGTGCCATTTTTTTTCTCAACAAACTTGGTAAAGTCAGAGGTGGAACCCCATAACCTTCTATCAGAGTGTTATTTTTAACCCATGGCCACACAAGGTGCTCAGCAAGTGCCCAGTTCTCAACAAACAAATTTTCTTTTCAATGGCGCCCTAGACTTTGAGGATGAACTATGTATAAACCTGCCATCCACTTCTTTCATTCAGTAGTTCCCAGACTTCTTTCAACTCGACCACTACCTCCAGGTCAATGAGAGAGCTGGCCCCAAAAGGACTGTACTTGAAGTGAACACAATGTCTGTATTCAGCAACTGCCCCCTCTTTTCTTCCTCTAAGCACCCACAGCCAGCGGGCCTTCTGTTGGGCCTGGGCAGCAGGAGGTCAGAACCTTAGCCTTTTCAGCTCCATCCCGGCGGACCAGCGGGCCCTCAAGAGTCCTCATCCTCAAAGTTGTTTTTTTTTTTTTTTTTCACTCAAGTGCCCAATTAGTGAGTGCCCTGGATCCTTCCCCAGGCACTCAGGCAAATGTCTTTGAAGTACAGGGAGGCCACTCAGAAAAGAACTCAACTGTGGGACCAGATTCCCTCGTTGCCAAAAACCCAAGCACTCCAAGCTCTCCCCCTGAGTTAAAAGAGGGAGAGGGCACTCCAAGAGCCAAGCTCTCCAAATAAACTACAGGCTTTCGCGAATTCCCGTTATTGTGGAAAGCTAACAAGAGCTTAAATGAGGGAACGATGGAGCAAAAACCAAAGAAGGGCCAGAGCTGGGTGAGGGGTAGATCGAGAATGTAGAAAGGAGGGATGACACAATGATTCGGGGCGACGTACAGAGATGATGGCTCGATTCAAGAGCCTCTGCTGCTTCCTGACAAGGTGCAGGGGGAATGAAAGCATTGAAAATAGGATTGAGAGATTCTCTCTCTCTCTCTCTCTCTCTTTTTTTTTGTGTGTGTGTATGTGTGTGTGTGTGTGTGTATGTGTGTGTGTGTGTGTGTGTGTGTGTGTGTGTGTGCTGGGGATTGAACCCAGGGGAATTCTAACTCTAAGCTACACCCCCGCCCTTTTGTTGTTGTTATTGTTTTGAAGTAGAATCTCACTGGGTTCCTAAGGGATTCATTAAGTTGCTGAGGCTGGCCTCAAACCTGCAATCCTCCTGTGTCGGCCTCCCAGATATTGGGATTACATGTGTGCACCACCGCTCCCAGTTAAGAGACCCCATTCGACTGCTTAGCTATTCAACTTCTATCCCTAATACCAAGTAGAGAGAATGGCACCATGAATTAGAGTCTATGTTTACAGAAATGTCCCCTCCTTCTTTCCTATCTCCACACCTCCTCAGAGTTTCCAGAACTTGGGGAAAAGTCTAAAACCAGTTGGGATAAATGAGGATGCTTGGAGTGGTATAGGTAGGGCAGGGGAAAGGGTTGGGAGAGGGGTGGCAGGCCGCTCAGGACTGTGATTACTGCATGCAGGCACATTAGTCAGATGACTAATGAGAGCATCTGTGGAACACATGAAAAGGAGGCAGGTGGGTGGGCATGGTGATACAAGCCTGTACTCCAACTGCTAGGGAGACTGAGGCTAGAAAGGCTTGTGCCTAGGACTTTGAGACCAGCCTGGGCAGCATGGAAAGACTCAGTCTCAAAACAAAAACAAAAAGAGACCAAACAAACAAGCAAACAAAGGCAGGTGAGTATACTTTCTGGGGTCAGCTGGGGAGCTCCAAAGAAGAGAAATGCAATACCCTGTTTTTCCTTGGGAACTGCACTGTCGGAGGCCTGAATTCCATTCTCTCTGTGGCTGACAAGGAGAGGGACCTCCCACTGAGCTTCATTTATTAACTATTTCCCTTGCTTTGTGCAGGGCCCAGAGTGAAGTGCTATATAGCTGTCTGTCCAGTAATTAGATGAAACACTCTTACTCAGGAAAGGTGATTACAATTCATTCTCTCTCTCTCTCTCTCTCTCTCTCTCTCTCTCTCTCTCTCTCTCTCTCTCTCTCTCTCACACACACACACACACACACACACACACACACACACACAGTGCTCAGGATCAAATCCAGGTACTTGCACATACTAAGCAAATACTTTATTGCTGAGTTACACCTCCAGCCCCTTTCCCACTTTCTGCCATACTTTATGTTGAGAAAGTCTTTCTTCCAGCTCTCAGTTTCTCTAAGACCTTTTACTTTGGTAGCTACTCACCAACCATCCATTGTGTCTAGAACTCTACTCCAGATCTGTGGTAAGCCTTTATTTTTAAAGCCCAAAGGTACTTTCATATTTGTCTTGGTATGTGATCCTTTGTGTTGTTTTTTTTCTAGAAAATATTCTTTTCCAAGCATTCAACATCTAAACAAACCCCATTTGTACCCTTCCATGCTTTGTCTCAACACTTGCTAATTTTGATGGGCTATCTACTTTGCAGTTTCAGAATGTTTCAAGCTAAAGGATCATTGAAAATATAAGTTGTTACCCCCTTATTTGATCAGTTTACCTCCCTGTCCTTGCTGTTAATTGTTTATATACTTCCATTTTTATGTGTGGTGCTGGGGATTGAACCCAGAATGGTTCTACCTCTGAGCTACACTCCCAGCCCTATTTTATTTATTATTTTGAAACAAGGTCTCGCTAGTTTGCTTAAGGGTCTTGCTAAATTGCTGCGTCTGGCCTTGAACCTGCAATCTTCCTGTCTTAGACTCCCAAGAACTGGAATTAAAGGTGTGTGTCACCATGCCTCGCTTATTTACTTCCATTTAAAAAATATATGTTATTTTTTAATTGGTGCATCATTTACTTCCATTTTTAGAGACAACTATTCTAGAGGTCCAATTCCTAATTTTACAGATAGTCAGACTGAGGCCCAGAGAAAATTGCACTTAGGAGAGTCCATGCCAAGTGTGAAACAGTAGGCCAACTACTGCCCAGGTCCTTCAGGGGTATTTGACTCTACTTAATGGCCAGTGGCTCACCGATTTAGCACCCACTGGTTTCAGACAATGATCAGTTGTCTACTCTAATAGCTAAGGCAGATTACTGATACTTGTTTGATTAAAACCTGCTAGTGCTGGCAGGAGGCTGGCCTAGCTCTTGTAGATTCAGGTTGTCAGGCATTGGAAAGTGGAAAAGAGCAGAGACTGGTAGACAAGAATTAAGAAGACAGAAGGAGAGGCATGTCTCTAAAACAGAAAGGATCATGTTAAATTTGCAGAATGTTCAAGATGAAAGGGCCCTTAAGAATCACAGAGGGGCCAACTAAGATGGCTTCATGGATGATTTTCAAACATTTAAGGATGAAATGTTACTAATTCTACACAAGTTCTTCCCCCAAACAGGAGAGAACACTTTCCAACTTATTCTATATGGCTAACCAGATAAAGACATGACAAGAAAAGTACAGACAAATGTCCCTCATAAATAGTTAAATGCTTAACAACATTGTAGCAAATTGAATTCAACAATGTAAAAAGAAGATAAAACATCATGACCAAGTAGGATGTATCCCAGAAATTTAAAAAATTTATATATATATATATATACAGTAGATGGAGAAAAGGCATTTGACAAAATTCAATACCCATTTAAATTTTTAAAAAACTCTCAGCAAACTAGAAATAGAAGGTAATTTTCTCAACCTGATAAAGGGCAACTATGGAAAACCTATAGTTAACATCATACTTAACAAGTGAAAGACTGAAAGCTTCCTCATTAAGATTAGGGAAAAAGCAAGGATATCTGTTACGGTTATTTCTGTTTAACGGTCCATTAGAAGTTCTAGCTAGTGCAAGGAAACAAGAAAATATACTATCTGGAAGTGAAGAAGTAGAACTACCTCCATTTATAGACAACATGATCATCTACCTAGAAAATCCAAAGGACTTTACCAAAAAGCCACTAGAACTAATAAATGAGATCCCAGGCTACAAGCCAACATATAAAAACTAACTGCAAGCCGGGTGTGGTGGCGTACGCTTGTAATCCCAGCATTCGGGAGGCTGAGACCGGAGGATCCGGGTTCGAGGCCAGCCTCAGCTACCTAGTGAGGCACTCCGCAACTTAGTGAGACTCGGTTTCAAAATAAATAAAGAATAAAAAATGGGGCTGGGGGTGTAGCTCGGAGGTAGAATGCCCCTGAGTTCAATCCCTAGTGCCACAAAAATAAATAAATAAATAAATAAAAACTAACTGCACTTATATATATACCAGCAATTAATAACTAAAAATTGAAACTAAATTATCATTTGTAGTCCTAAAGAATAAGCTCGATAATTATGTAAGTTTGAAAATTATAACATGTTGCTCAGAGAGATTAAATAAGACTTAAATAAATGGGGAGCTATACCTTGCCCTTGGGCCAGAAGATTCATTATTGTTGTCAGTTCTCCTAAATAGTCCTATGGATACAATGCAATCCTAATTAAAATACCTGAAAAGTGAGGTATATTTTAGAATTTGGCAAGCTGATTCTCAAATTTATTTTATTTTATTTATTTATTTATTTTTGCGGTACTGGGGATTCAACTCAGGGGCATTCTACCTCTGAGCTACACCCCCAGCCCTATTTTTTTATTCTTTATTTTGAAACTGAGTCTCACTAAGTTGCGGAGGGCCTCACTAGGTAGCTGAGGCTGGCCGAGAACCTGGATCCTCCGGTCTCAGCCTCCCGAATGCTGGGATTACAAGCGTGTGCCACCACGCCCGGCTTATTCTCAAATTTATATGCAAATGAAAAGGACATAAACTGACATAAAACTTTGACAAAGAATAAAGCTGAAAGACTTACATTACCTGATCCCTAGACTTATTATAAAGTTACAGCAATCAAGACAGTGTATTATTGACTTAAAGATTAATGGAACAGAATAGAGTCCAGAGGTGGCACCACACATATGTAGCGAGTTGATTTTTGACAAAAGTGACAAGACAATTCAATAGGAAAGAATAGTCTTTTTCAACAATTTATGAAGGATCAGTTGGATAGCCACATTACAAAGAATGAAATTAAACTGTATCTTTTACCATATTCTAAAATTAATTCAGCTGGGTATGGTGGTGCACACTTATCATCCCAGTACCTGGGAGGCTGAGACAGAAGGATCACAGGTTCACGGCCAGCCTCAGCTATTTAGTGAGGCCCTCCACAACTTAGTGAGACCTGGTTTCAAAATAAAGAATAAAAATTACAAGCTGGGCGTGGTGGCGCACGCTTGTAATCCCAGCATTTGGGAGGCTGAGACTGGAGGATCCGAGTTCACGGCCAGCCTCAGCTACCTAGTGAGGCCCTCCGCAACTTAGTGAGACCCTGTTTCAAAAATAAAGAGTAAAAAATAGGGCTGGGGGTATAGCTCGGACGTAGAATGCCCCTGAGTTCAATCCCCAGTACCGCAAAAATAAATAACTAAATAAATAAAATAAAAAAGAATAAAAAATAGAGCTGGGGGTGTAACTCAGAGGTAGAATGCCCCTGGGTTCAATCCCCAGTACCACAAAATAAATAAATAAATACATAAATAGATAAATAAATAAATAAAATCAGAATGTTCATGGATGAAAATGTAAGAGCTAAAACTATAAAACATAGCTGGGTATGGTGGCACACACCTGTAATCCCAGCATTTGGGAGGCTGAGACAGGAGGATCCTAGGTTCAAGGACAGCCTCAGCAACTTAGTGAGGCCTTCTGCAACTTAGTGAGACCCTGTTTCAAGATAAAAAATAAAATATGGCTGTGGGTGTAACTCAAAGGTAGAATGCCCCTGGGTCTTATCCCCAGTATCACAAAAACAAAACCTATAAAACATAGGAGAAAATCATGGTGATCTTGGGTTAGGCAAGGAATCCTTGAAGAGGACACAAAGAGTATAAAGTATAAAATACATGAAAGTGATTTGATCAAAATTTAAAACTTTTCAAAAACGCTTTTAAGAGAATTAAAATACAAGCCATAGACTGGGAGAAAAATGTTTGCTACTCATGTATCTAATAAAGGAGTGTGTGTGTCTACGTGTGTACTTGGTACTGGGGATGGAACTCAGGGGCATTCTACTTCCGAGCTATAGCCCCAGCCCTATTTTTTTTCTTCTTTATTTTGAAACAGGGTCTCACTAAGTTGCAGAGGGCCTCACTAAGTAGCTGAGGCTAGCCTCGAACCCGGATCCTCCTGTCTCAGCCTCCCAAGTACTGGGATTACAAGCGTGCGCCACCACGCCCGGCTGTGTATGTACTCTTAAAACTCACAAATATGAAAAATAAAGAACCCAATTAAAAATGGACAAAAGATTTGAATTCACCACGAGAAAAAGAAAGGAAGAGAAAATGTACAATTCCAATCACGCAGTGACAAATATTTTCACCTTGGTATGTATTCTTCCAGATTTTTTACACATATGTACCTGTATAATTTTGTCAAAGACAGCATATATGGTACTTACTATTTATAATCTACTTTTAAAATTCATCTGTGCTTTAGAGATCTTTCCATAATAATAAAATTCAACACCAGAAAGAATAGAAGGAAGGGTGGGAAGGAAGAACCACTGATATATGCAACAATATGGATGAATATAAAAATAATTATGTGGAGTAAAAGAAGCCAGACCCTGCCAAAAATACATACTGTGCTGTATGATTCCACTTATGTAAGACTCAAAACTACAGACTAATCCATAGAGACAGAAAATATATCAGTGGTTTTCTCGGGAGGGACGACGGGGTGTGCTAGAAGGGAGGAATTATAAAGAGACATGAGGAAACTTTAGAGGGTGGTGATGCATATGTCCATGACCTCCATTGTGATGATAGTTTCCTGAGTATACAGGTGTTAAAACTTACCAAATTGAACTGTTCCCTACACTACGAACCTCACTAACATGTACCTGGAGGGACAAGGGAGGAGAGGGGAGCGGATTGAGATCTGGAGGGAAACACACCAAGGGATGTGTGCATGTATGCTTGAATCTCGTTATGATGCATAATTACAATGCCCCAATGAAAGCATAAAAATGTATCAACCTGCACACTTGAAATATGTGTGGTTTAAACCAGGCACGGTGGTACATGTTTGTAACCCTAGTACTTGGAAGGTGGAGACAAGGAGATGACAGGTTCAACCTCAGCAACTTAGCAAGGCCCTGTTTCAAAATAAAAATTAATAAAAGGGACTGGGAGTGCAGCTTGGAGGTAGGATGCCCCGTGTTCAATCCTCAGTACCACAAAAAGAAAGAAAGAAAAAAGGAAATACATGTCTTTTATTGTATGTCAATTGTTCCTTTAAAAAGCATTGGAAAAAGTCACAGATGGGGAAATTGAGGCTCACAGAGGACACAAACTATTGGAGAATACATAGAAAATCCATTGCTGAGCTAGGACTAAAAGCTTTGCCTTTGGATTCCTAATCCAGTGCTCCTTTCACTGCACCACGAGTGCAGTTTGACAGGTCACTGGTGAGACTGCTCTTTTCAGGACTCTTCTTCCTTTGCTCTATCCTTCTGAATCTTTTTCTCCTGGAAAATTTCTGAGATCCCCCAGAACTGCTTTGCTTTCTCTGCTTACTCAGCCATTTATTTTGACCTTAGACTTTATCCAAGCTCGCCTGCCTCTAAGGTGTTCTTCCAGAGCTCAATTGGGCAATGGTTCTACAGCCTTGTCACTTCCAGACTCTAGGGCAGTGCCTCCCAGCCCAAATCCACCTCAAGGTCTCCACACTCCCACTTCCAAGCTCCAGACCCCATATCACTTGGAATACAGAGGCATTAAGAAAGACTGGTCAAGCCGGGCGTGGTGGCGCACGCTTGTAATCCCAGCATTCGGAAGGCTGAGACCAGAGGATCCGGGTTCGCGGCCAGCCTCAGCTACCTAGTGAGGCACTCTGCAACTTAGTGAGACTCGGTTTCAAAATAAAGAATAAAAAATAGGGCTGGGGGTATAGCTCGGAGGTAGAATGTCTCTGAGTTCAATCCCCAGTACCACACAAAAAAAAGAATAAAAAATAGGGCTGGGGGTGTAGCTCGGAGATAGAATGCCCCTGAGTTCAATCCCCAGTACCGCAAAAAAAAAGAAAAGAAAGACTGGTCAGCCGAGTGTGGTGGCACACGCTCGTAATGCCAGCATTTGGGAGGCTGAGACCGGAGGATCCAGGTTCGAGGCCAGCCTCAGCTACCTAGTGAGGCACTCCACAACTTACTGAGACCCTGTTTCAAAATAAAGAATTAAAAATAGGGCTGGGGGTATAGCTCAAAGGTAGAATGCCCCTGAGTTCCGCAAAAAAAAAAAAAAAAAAAAAAAAAAGAAAGACTGGTCAATGATCCTCCTGTTGTTTACAGATGTTGACGACACCAAACTCAGATTTACTTCATGGTAGGGTAGGGTCAAGGCCTTCGATTTATATAGTCAATTTTCTAAGCTCTGCTTGCAGGAAGCATCAGTGCCCTTACAGAGCTTAAACAACAGGAAACAAATGCAGAAATGATGATCCCCTTCCTACCCTGAAGCTGCAACTAGATCAAGCTCTGCCTTCACTTTTGAGGATACATTTTTTGTGGTACTCCAGTACCACAAAAATCAGCAATTACCTCAAGGGGACACATAATTAAATTCAGAAGCTTTCTACCTCCGAGCTACATCACCAGCTCCATTTTATTAAAAAATCTTTTGGGTACTAGGGATTAAACTCAAGGGCATTCTACCTCTGAGCTACACCCCTAGCCCTTTTTTATTTTGAAACAGGGTCTCACTAGGTTGCTGAGAGTCTCACTACATTGCTAAGCCTGTCTTTGAGCCTGTGGTCCTCCTATCTCAGCCTCCCAAGAACTAGGATTACAGGCATGAGCCACCACACCTGGCTCCTATTTTATTTATTTATTTGTTTGTTTGTTTATTTATTTATTTTTACGGTACTGGGGATTGAACTCAGGGGCATTCTACCTCTGAGTTACACACCCAGCCCTAGTTTTTTTTTTTTTTTTTTATTCTTTATTTTGAAACCGGGTCTCACTAAGTTGCGGAGGGCCTCACTAGGTAGCTGAGGCTGTCCGCGAACCCGGATCCTCCGGTCTCAGCCTCCCAAATGCTGGGATTACAAGCGTGCGCCACCGCGCCCGGCTATTTTTTGTTTTGAAACAGAGTCCCACTAAGTTGCCAAGGCTGGCCTCGAACCTGTGATCCTCCTGTCTCAGTCTTCCAAGTATTGTTGTTACAGGCATGTACCACCATGCCCAATTCCTGTTTTATTTTTTATTTTGAAACAGGGTCTTGCTAAGTTGCCAAGGCTGGCCTCAAACCTGTGATCCTCCTGTCTCATCCTCCTAAGTACTGTGATTACAGGTATGCACCACCTTGCTCGGCTTTGAAGACACTTTTTAAGCTAAGGAGGCACACAGTTTGGGTAGCTGCTTCCAACAATTACCTCAAGGGGACACATGATCACTCTGTCTCCAGAAGCAACTCTTCTTACGCTTGTAGTTCAGCATTAGGAAGGACACCTAGTGTGGTCTGCCGGGGGCAGATGACAATATAATCAATCCATGAATATTGGCTGCCAGGATCAATATGGCTTTGATCCTCAGAGCTGAGCCAAGCATTAAGGTTGACTCCACAGTCCGGGGCCTATTGCTATGACTTCATGAAGCTTCCGAGCCTGGAGGAACTCTCATGAGGTCACTTAGGCCTCCCTCCTGCCTTTCAGCAAGACCTGAAAGGTCCTTAGCACCTTTGCATTTCTTTTCAGAGCAACTAGGAAAATATAAGGAGAGCTAATTTTTCAACCAAAATGCCTTTCCCAGGAATACTGCCTCCTTCCTTCCTTCCTTCCCTCCTTCTCTTCTCTTCTCTTCTCTTCTCTTCTCTTCTCTTCTCTTCTCTTCTCTTCTCTCCTCTCCTCTCTTCTCCTCTCCTCTCCTCTCCTCCCCTCCCCTCTCCTATTCTCCTCTTTATTCTTCTTTCTTGTGATACTGGGGATTGAACCCAGGGGTGTTCTACCTCCAAGCTACATCCCCGGCCCCTTTTTTATTTTTTGTCTTGAAACATGGTCTTGCTAGGTTGCTGAGAGTCTTGCTATGTTGCTGAGGCTGTCCTCGAACCTGTGCAATCCTCCTGTCTCAGCTTCCCAGGTACTAGGATTACGGGTGTGTGCCATCATGCCTGGCTATACTGCCCCTTTCTGTTGTTTTCTGAGGGTTATGGGGAAAGAAGAGAGGAAAGAAATCAAAAGTCCCTTTAGGTGGAGGATATTACAGTAGTTTTTAACCTGCTTTTCAGCTGGAAAATTTCCTTAAGCCTCACTTGGCCACCCTAGCACCAGGCTGGGACCTGTGCCACTACAGGAGGCTGGGTTCATTTTTTTAAAAATAATACTAAGGGCTCAGTTTCTGGAATCAAGCATACATGGGATTGATTTCCTTTGTTTTTGATGTTGAGGATTGAACTCTGGGCCTTGCACATTCTCAGCACATGCACCTCTAGCCCAGGCACTGGTTTTAGAACACGATCTACTTAACAGTTTACCTTGAGTCATTTATTTCACATCTCCAAGTGTCAGTTTCCGCACCTGAAAAATGGGCCTTATAAAAGTACCAACTAACCGGGCATGGTGGTACATACCTGTAATCCCAGTACTTGGGAGGCTAAGACAGAAGGATCGCAGGTTCAAAGCCAGCCTCAGCTACCTAGTGAGGCCCTCCACAACTTAGTGAGACCCTGTTTCAAAATAAAAAGGGCCGAGGGTGTAGCTTGAAGATAGAATGCCCATAGGTTCAATCTCCAGTACCCCCCCCCCAGAAAAAAGTTCCAAGTAAATATTTGTCTTGTGAAAATTAAGTAAGCTAATGTAAGAGATCTGGCATGTAGAAATGAAATCCTGTTCTGGGGTGAGCAGATGAGAACAATCATTCTTCAAAGACTGCTACTGAAGGGGACCCCATTTCTCCCCACCTGCAACCTCCCGCTAGTTAGCCTGGGTTGGTTGAATGGCTGTTACACAACAGGGTATCTTTGCGTGCAGAAGTTAATGATTACTCGGAGCAGTGGGTTCTTGCAGTACTGCACGGGCTCTAACATAGCCTAAAAGCTGAAGTGTGACTGCAGGAAGCCCGACCACTAATCAGGAGGAGCCAGGCCTTCCTGAGGGCAAGCACAAAGTGAAGTCTGGGCCTGAGCTGAGGCCCCCCTACCTGGCTGAGAAGTGCCTCTGCAGGAAGGGTGGAGATGGCCGAGTTGGCAGAGGGATGGGGTCAAAGTTTCGAATCCCCTCTTCCCTGCCAGGAGGATCGGATCATCCCAATGGCCGGGTGGGTGAATGGGAGGAGGAGAAGTCAATGGCTTCAACACTAGCGCTGGGCAAGCCGGAGTCCATAGCAAACTTCATGGCAGGGAAGGAGAAGGTCCCTACACCTTTGTCTTTTCATGTAATTCCATCTCACCTTTGAAGAGTCGTTTTAACTTCCCAACCCCTTGTCTAGCACTTCTCTCATTAGATCCTGTAGCTACCATGTAAGATAGGCCAGCCGTGTCCTCGGGCACAGTTTCCTTTGCTTCATAGTGGTAGTAGTAGTAGCAGTAGTTGACATGTCACTTACTAGGTGACAGGCACGATGCCAAATTCTTTCCATGTATTGTTATCTCATTGGACTCTCCTAACAACTTTACAAGGTAGAGGATATTAGTGTTTCATTCACTTGTCCTCAAGTGAATAAACAGGCCAAGAGAGAATGACGAGTGGATGCTATAGTTTAGAGCTTTTTTTCCTTTTTGGTACTAGCGACTGACCCCAGGGCTGTTCTAACTCTGGGCTATATCTCCAGCCCCTTTTATATTTTGGTTTTTTTTTTTTTTAAACCAAGTCTCCTTAGGTTACTGACAGTCTCACTATATTGCCGAGGCTGTCCTCAAATCTGTGATTCTCCTGTCTGAGCCTCTCAAATACTGGCATTACAGGTGTGTGTGTCATTGCGCCTGGCTATAGTTTGAATCTTACGATGTCCCCCAGAAGCCATGTGTAAATGCCCCTAGAGTGGTCCTATTGGAAGTGATAGAACCTTTAGGGGGTGGGGTCTGGTGGAAGTTCTTCAGGTTACTGGGGTCACTTGAAGGGGATAGTGGGTTCCAATCACCTTCCTCTTTTTCTCTTTCATTTCCTGGCTATAAGGTGATATTTTGTGTGTGTGTGTGTGTGATACTGGGGATTGAACCCAGGGGCATTCTACCTCTGAGCTACACCCCTAGCCCTATTTTTTATTTTGAAACAGGATCTCACTAAGTTGTGGAGGGCCTCACTAAGTAGCTGAGGCTGGCTGCGAACCTGGGATCCTCCTGTCTCAGCCTCCCAAGTACTGGGATTACAAACATGGGCCACCACACCCAGCTGGGTGAGTGGTTTTGCTCTGCCCTGTGCCCCTTGCCAAGATGTGCTGCATTACCACAGGCCCAAAAGCAATGGTGCAATGGTGCCAATGGATCATGGACTGGAACCTCCAAACCTATGAGACAAAATAACTCTTCCTTTTTTTTTTTTTTTTTTTTTTGCAGTACTGGGAATTGAACCCCAGGGCATTCTACCTCTGAGCTACACTCCCAGCCCTATTTTTTATTCTTTATTTTGAAATAGGGTCTCACTAAGTTTCGGAGGGCCTCACTAAGTAGCTAAGGCTGGCCACGAACCCAGATCCTCCTATCTCAGCCTCCCAAGTACTGGGATTACAAGCGTGCGCCACCACACCCAGCTACCCTATAATCTCATGTATTTGTTATAGTAATGGAAAGCTGACTAACACATCAGACTAGGTCACACAGCTAAGTCAGTGGCAGAGGTGAGACTCTAACTCAGGCCTGCCTGGCTGTAGATTCTACGCTCTTAGCTCCTATGCTATATGTCCTCCATCTTGCAAAGGAAAAAATTGGGGTCAAAGAGATTGAATGGCTGGCACAAAGCAGGCTAGTACAGAAGTCGGCCTGACTTTGTGTGTTCCGACTCCCCGTCAAATGTTCTTTCATGTTCCCAGCTGCATTATCAACAGTGCGATTTCCCATCTATGGGGAACTGTGCTCTAGGCACCCTGTGGTCACTGTGACCTTGGAATATAAACACATCATCTGCCGGCAAGGTCATGGCTTAATCTTGCCGTATTTATGGTACTTGCCCTGTAGATGAGGTAACCAAGGTACAAAGAAGGCAAGCAGCTTACCCTAGGCTCCCCACTGTACAAGGAGCTGAGAAATTCCTCGAAGTTCTTAACGCTCAAGCCCGGGCTTGTTTCACTTGAATTTCATCTATGCATGTGCCCACAGCACAGCAAAGAAAGCAGTGTGGGTCTAAAGAAAAATCACACAAAAGAAACCCTGCCTGAACCCAGTCTCCTTTTAATTGGGTCTGTGGAAGCCTCCTGGCAAGGACAAAAGGAGCCGGCACAGAAGTGATGAGGTGAACGTCAGGGGCCTGCAAGGAGAGGACGAGAAAGAAGGGTTTGGAAAATCATGTAATTGAGGGCCCAGCCTGGTGGTGCACTTGGGCGGCTGAGGCAGAAGAATGGCAGGTTTGAGGCCAGCCTCAGCAACCTAGAGAGACCCTGTTTCAAAATAAAAGAGGGCTGGGGGTGTAGCTTGGAAGTCGAATGCCCTTGGTTTCAAACCTCAGTACAATAATAATGATAATAATAATATTAATAACAATAAATTAATTAATTAAAAAGAAAAATCACATAATTTGGGTAGAGGTACAGGGAAGGTTAATGCCAGGGTCTTAAAGGCTTGGAGTGTCTTTCTGTGGAGGTTCTGTGAGGTCCCGGGGATGGGTGGGGTTAGGGCAGAACAGGCAGAGTTGTAAACACATTTCCACCCTGGTTGGCAGCCATAAAACCAATGCCAAGAACCTGCCAGGATTGGGGCCTGGCGCTCTGGGCTGCGGTGGGTGTGGAGCGATGCAGGCCAAAAGGACGGGCTGGTTCGAGCAGGAGGCTAAAGCACATGCGAAGGGAGCTTTTTCCGGGAGTGCAAATGCCGTCCCGTGGGCCACTCGGGTGATTCTGAGACACTACCAGGTTTGGGAAGCCCCAGGTTGGATCACCTAGTATTGTCAGGGTCCCTCGTGAGGACTGGGGAGGGCAGCAGAGGGCAGATGGACCATTTGGCTGGAGCTCTCATCCCGAAAAGGGTTCCAGTACAGGCCTTATTAATTCCATAATTATCCTGTGGGTAGCATATACTGCATTGTATTGGTGTGATATGTGTTAGAAAGCTTAGTCGTTAAAGGTAAATATTTCTTTTTTTTCCTTTTTTTTGTGGTACTGGGGATTGAACCCAGTGGCATTCTACCTCTAAGCTACACCCCCAACTCTATTTTTATTTTTATTTATTTATTTATTTATTTATTTATTTATTTATTGCAGTACTGGGGATTGAACTCATGGGCATTCTACCTCCGAGCTATGCCCCCAGCCCTATTTTTTTATTCTTTATTTTGAAACAGGGTCTCACTAAGTTGCGGAGTGCCTCACTAGGTAGCTGAGGCTGGCCGCGAACCCGGATCCTCCAGTCTCAGCCTCCCAAATGCTGGGATTACAAGTGTGCGCCACCTCGCCCAGCTCATGCCTGGCTTTTTATTCCTTATTTTGAAACAGGGTCTCACTAAGTTGCAGAGGGCCTCACTAAGTAGCTGAGGCTGGCCGAGAACCTGCAATCCTCCGGTCTCAGCCTCTGAGTGACACTCCTGGCCCTATTTTTTTATTTTTAATTTTTGTTTTTTGGTACTGGGGATTGAACCCGGGAACAATCTACTTCCAAGCATATCCCAGCCCTTTTAATTTTCTTTTCTTTTCTTTTTTTTTTTGCATTACTGGGGATTGAACTCAGGGACATTCTACCTCTGAGCTATACCCCCAGCCCTATTTTGAAACAGGGTCTTCCTAAGTTGCGGAGGGCCTCACTAGGTAGCTGAGGCTGGCCGCAAACCCGGATCCTCCCGTCTCAGCCTCCCAAATGCTGGGATTACAAGCGTGCGCCACCATACCCGGCTCCCTTTTAAATTTTGTTTATGTATTTTAGCATTTCTTCAATTTAAAATATCCAGAAAACCTCACAAAATGGATATGTCCACATGTGTGAATATATCACTGTGATGTACAATTATAATGCATCAATAAAAAAGCAATTTATTTATTTATTTATTGTGGTGGTACTGGGGGTTGAACTCAGGGGCATTCTACCTCCGAGCTACACCCCTAGCCCTATTTTTTATTCTTTATTTTGAAACCGGGTCTCACTAAGTTGTGGAGTGCCTCACTAGGTAGCTGAGGCTGGCCTCGAACCTGGATCCTCTGGTCTCAGCCTCCTGAATGCTGGGATTACAAGTGTGCGCCACCACGCCCGGCTAAAAAAGCAATTTAAAAGAAAACCCCAAACAATACACAATTGGATGTATGCTGAGCCTTCTCCAACTCCTGAATGCGGAGAGCTAGCTGTGAGTGATAAGTGTCAGGGTGGGAACTTGAATCTTTAGTTAGTGGGAACTCAGGCCCATATGGAATATTAAAAAAAAAAAAAAAAAAAAAAAAAAGATGACTCTGGTTGAATTAGTCTATTTTCTGTTGCTAATAACACAACACCACAGACTGGGTCCATTTTAAGGAAAAGAGGTTTATTTTGGCTCACGATTCTGTTGGTTTGAAATCCAAGGTGGAGCGGGCCTTGTTGGTTTGGCCTCTAGTGATGGCCTTCTTGCGGCAGACTCCTGCGGTGGTACAGGGCCTCACGTGGCAGGAGACTGGGAGTGCACGTGAGCCTGTGTGTCTCCTCTCCTCGGGTCCCTCTCTTCTTATAAAGCCACCAGTACTCAATAATGGGGGCTCCACTCTGACGACTTTTGCTGATCTTAATCATTTCCCAAGGGTTCCGCCTATAGGCACCATAGTCAGACGAAATTTCCATCCTTTTAATACCTCACGGTGGGGATTAAATTTCAGCACATCAGCCGGGCGTGGTGGCGCCCGCTTGTAATCCCAGCATTCGGGAGGCTGAGACCAGAGGATCCGGGTTCACGGCCAGCCTCAGCTACCTAGTGAGGCACTCCGCAACTTAGTGAGACTCGGTTTCAAAATAAAGAATAAAAAATAGGGCTGGGGGTATAGCTCGGAGGTAGAATGCCCCTGAGTTCAATCCCCAGTACTGCAAAATAAATAAATAAATAAATAAATAAATAAATAAATTTCAGCACATGAAGCTCTTTTTTTTGGGGGGGGGGTACACACTCAAACCATATCTAAACCATAGCAGTGGCCATTGTGCATAGAAAGGTGTGGAGGCAGGACTGGAAGCCACTGTTGGCGAGATGGGTGTCATTTTTTGTTGTTGGTTTCTTTCTTTTTTTAACTATACTTTTGTTATCCCGGCATGGTAGCACACACCTGTAATCCTAGTACTTGAGACAGGAGGCTCAAGGCCAACTTCAGCAACTTAGGGAGGACCTCAGCAACTTGGTGAGACTCTGGTTCAAAATAAAAAATAAAATAGAGCTGGGGCTGTAGCTCAGAGGTAGAATGTTCCTGGGTTCAGACCCCAGTATTATGAAAAAAAAAATGACAAAATAAAATGGTGCGACACTTGGAAAATAGTCAATACCACACATACACACACATATACTTTTATTGGTGCATTGTAATTATACATCATAATGAGGCTCAATGTGATACAAACATACATGTACACAGCACTTGGTGTGTTTCTTTCTGAATCTCACCCGGCTCCCCCTTTTCCTGTACATGTTAGTGAGATTGGTAGGGATACCTTCATACACGGGCACAGCAGCATTATTTGAACGGTTTCCTTCCTCAAGCCTCCTCTTTTCCTTCCCTCCCTCCCTCCCCCAAGCTCCTTCCACCACCCTCCTGTCTCTTTCTCTTCATTTATCTGAAGTCCCTTTAGTTTCCTATTTTCTCTCTGGCTTTCACATATGAGAGAAAGCATATGACCCTTCACTCTCTGAGATTGGCTGATCTCACTTCGCATAATGTTTTCTAGTTCCATCCATTTTCCTACATTTTAGGGAAGGTAAGAGGGAGCCAGGTTTGAGGACCTGCCATGAGATCAGAGGTAAGACCGAGTCACATAGATGAGAGATCAGAATAACGACATTTAATGCTCATGGAAACCAACCTCCTCGTTTCGCCCAGGGAGACGAAAATGTATTGCCCAAAGTCACCACTCTGTTAGTGCCAGAGCACTAACATCTTATAACATCGTAGTTTTCAACTATACAAAGACTTAAGATATTAAGTGAGCTGGGCTTGGTGGCGCACACTTGTAATCCTAGTACTTGGGAGGCGGAGACAGGAGGATTGCAGGTTCAAGGACAGCCTCACCAAGTAAATGATACCGGTCTCTGTCTGGAGAAAGGAGAGGAAAGAGATGAGACGAACTACAAGGTTTCAAACCTATATCTGCATCCCAGATAATACTTGAACACGGGAACCCCCAAATGTTCCCTGGGTCCTCCTGGTCCTTTGGAAGGTAGACAGGCTTTTAGAGAGAGTTGCTGACATCCTGCCTTCAGTCCTGAGGCTTCAGTGCTTGGAAGACCCAAGGGCCCTTCCATGCAGGAGGCTGGTGTGGGCTCTGGTGAAGGGTGACCGTCTCATAGGTTTGGGTAGAGAAGCAGATATTGGGAAGAGCCAAGCCGCCCAGCCCCTGCGGTACCCCATTGCATTCTTCTAGATGGGTGGCCTTCCCCAGGGACCAGGGTGGGGGTGGGCTGAACAAGCCAGCAGGCACCAAGGGGAAGAGGAGCACAAATTATCTGTTGAGACATGTGCTCTTTGGAAGGGGTGGCCTCCATGCCAAGACCAACTAGAAATAAATATTTTACATAAAAGGGCTAATTACAGATTTGGCTTGGGGGTTTAGTTTGGTGGGTTTGTTTGTTTGTTTGTTTGTTTGTTTGGTTGGGTTTGTTTTTTTTTTTTTTTTTTTTTTTGGTACTGGGGATTGAACCCAGGGACATACTACCTCTGAGCTATGCCCCCAGCCCTATTTTCATTCTTCATTTTGAAACAGGATCTCACTAAGTTGCAGAGGGCCTCACTGAGTAGCTGAGGCTGGCCGCGAACCTGCCGTCCTCTTGTCTCAGCCTCCCAAGTACTAGGATTACAAGCGTGTGCCACCATGCCGGGCTTGGCAGCTTTGGGGTTTAGCAGACGAGCATATGGCTCTATTTTCAGGATGAAATTTGCTGCCTAGAGTGCCAAATTGTGGATTGTAGAAGGGAACGAAGGAGATAGGGAGATGAGATGGCAGGGTGGGAAGTGGGTACCTCTACTACCCTCCAACAGTCTCCTCTAGTCAAGGGGAGACAGTTTTATAGAACTGGGGGTTCCTGGTGGACTGAAAGCAAACAGATGCAGAGCAGATGTGGGACCCACCAGAGAGGCCAGTAACAGGAGAGGGTCCTTGCCAATTGCCCTGCCTGCTTAGGGGCTACAGCTGCGCCCTCTCCAACTTCCCACTCAGCCGGCTTGTGCTGTTGAAAAGGCTCTTCACTGGCAGGCCTGGGAAGAGGAGCCCTCAACCCTCCCCCCCATCCTAAATGACTTGCTCTCTCATTGCCCGCCAAGCCCAGACAAATTGTACCTTCAACTGGCGCAAGTAGAGACCAAGAAAGCTGTTCTGTGTACCACTCTGGCCTCTCCAGTAAGAGCTTGGTCTGGAGATACTACAAGGATGGGGTGGCAGTTGAATGCCCCGCTGAAGCTCCACACAAAGCAAATCTGAAGGCTATCTTCGCCAGTGACCTTCTCTCTTCTTTCAGGCATATAACTTAACCCCTCCAAGCTCTTTTTTGTTGTTGTTTTTGGTACTAGGGATTGAATCCAAGAACATTCTACCTCTGCGCTACACCCCCAGCCCTATTTTATTTTTTAATTTGAAACAAGGTCTTGCTAAGCTGCTGAGAGTGTTGCTAAGTTGCTGAGGCTGGCCTCGAAACTCTGATCCTCCTATCTCAGCCTCCCAAGTACCGAGATTGCTGGTGTGCACCACCAGGCCTGGCTAAGCTCATTTTCTTACTATGCAAAATGGGGGAAATAGTTACCTTATAGTATTATTGTTAGGACTATATAAATAATGGGTATGAAGAAAAATGAATGGCACATTTATAGGAGGAACACATAATTTATCATCCAAACCACACCAATTCGGAAAGGGAATTAGAATGGGACAGCAGTCACTAAATGGGATATCTAGTCACTGTATTTATGAAGTCTGCCTATAATTAAGAAAACTCGGGCCATGGATTTGGTTCAGGGGTAGAGCCACTTACTTAGCATGAGCAAGGCCCTGGGTTCAATCTCTAGTAGTGTGAAAATAAGGAAAAAGAAAACCCGAGTTACAGTTCTGCAATTGCTTGCTGTGGAACTTGGTGCAAATGACCTCTCTTCCCTAGAATTCACTTCTTCCATCTATCTAACAAAGTAGGTAAAACACAAGGCCCAGGCTGTACCTCAAGGCGGGAAATTGTCTCTTTGAGATTCACTGAGAAATGTGCACTCTACTCCCAAATGTAATCTTGCAATAAGCACTGCCTGAAATTACTAATAACTGAGGAAAACTTTCCGGTCCCTGGAACAAGGACAAGTACCCTATGTTCTCTGGTCCTCAACTCCCAGCTCTGAGAAAGAAAGGCTGGATGCTACCCTGCTTCCGCTTTCTCTCTCATCCAACATCTGACAGGGGTGGGATTTGGCATAGGAGATAAAAGGGAGGTGAAATCCTGGGCTCCGAAGTTCTGGGATTGCTGTTTCTCTGCACTTACAGCTCTTACCGGGGCCAGGAGCCGAGAGAGCAGCCCCAGGTCAATGGGGAGTGGGCAGGGGTCATGCCCGGGACCAGAGGGCCCGTTCCCCGTCTCTTCCAAGGAAACACTGCTCCTCAACAGCTCAGTATTTATAAGCCAGGCTGGAAAACAAGACTCAGAAACCAAACAATGGGACTGACCAGGCAGCTAAAATAGGCATTTCCTTTTTTTTTTTTTTTCTTGAGAGTTTCACTTAAACATCTCTGCATGTGAGCAGGTTCAGTAAATACAAAATCCCCAGGACATTTTTTCCATGCTTTCCCTCTTCCTTCCAGTGTCAACCTCCCTCCCAAACCCTGACAGGTACAGCCGGAGAGCAGCAGGGCTGGACAGAGGGGGGCCGGACTCGGGCACCTGTATGTTAATTGTCAAGGACATTGGAAGCTAAATCGCAGACACAGGTTTGGGGAAGGAGACATTTTGGCCTTTTTTTTTTTTTTTTTTTTTTTTTTGTAGTACTGGAAATTGAAGGAACCCAGGGGCATTCTGCTACACCCCCAGTCCTATTTTTTAGTTGTTGTTGTTGTTGTTTTTTGTTTTGTTTTTTTTCAGTACTGGGGATTGAACTCAGGGGCATTCTACCTCCCAGCTATACCCCCAACCCTATTTTTTATTCTTTATTTTGAAACCGAGTCTCACTAAGTTGCGGAGTGCCTCACTAGGTAGCTGAGGCTGGCCGCGAACCTGGATCCTCCGGTCTCAGCCTTCCAAGTACTGGGATTACAAGTGTGCGCCACCACACCCGGCTTTAGTCTTTATTTTTGAAACAGGGTCTCACTAAGTTGCAGAGGGCTTCACTTAAATAGCTGAGGTTGGCCTCGAACCTGCGATCCTCCTGTCTCAGCTTCCCAAGTACTGGGATTACAGTGTGTGCCACCGCGCCTGGTTCATGTTGGCCTTTTTCATGAGCAGAGGGAGAAAAGAAAATTCTTTTCAAAAGAACCATTCAACTTCTGCCATGTTTTGAGGTCCCCAAGCCCACACTTCACATCCTGACAGCAAGGGCCTCAGTTCATGGGCAACTTCTGGGGCTGAGGTATAGTTCAGTCATAGAGCATTTGCGTAGAATGCACAAGGCCCTGGGGTTGAGCTCCAGCACAGGGGGGTGAGGGGTGGGGAAGAAAAGAAATATATGCAGCTTCTGCTTGGAAAAATCACTGAAGCCTCAACAGTGAGCTTTGGGGCCCCAAGCTTCCACTTAGAGAAAGCTTGGCCTAAAGAAGGGGCTCCCTCCTCTCCTAACAGCCCAAGAAGCTGCCCAATTCTTGCTGTGATGTGAAAAAAAAAAAATGCAACTGAAGGTCATCCACGCCCTTTGCTTCCCTGTCTGATCAACCTCTTGCTCTCCAAGGCCACCTTTCCTGACAACCAGAAATGACTTCTCAGGTCCTGGGCACCGGCGGGGCGGTGTCTGCAGCACAGGACTGTCCTGAGCCCCCGAGGTGGGCTCTTTGAGTTCCCCACTGCCTCCTGGTTTACTTCAGCTTGGGGAGCAACCTGGGGTACAACAGCCCTATCCCCCCAGCCCTGCCTAGGCTGCAAGCTCCCAGAGGACAGGGAGCATGCGCCTCTTGCTCACTGCGAAGTTCCCAGTAGCACACTCACTATTTGTTGAACAAATGAAGCTGCCTGGAGACGCCCTGGCTCCTGGGTGAGGTGGTCCAGGTAGAGGCCCAGCTCTGGCATCTGGCAGCAGCTATGCGTGTAGTCTCTTCTGCACTGTGTACATGTGTGCATACGTGTGTGTGTGTGTGTGTGTGTGTGTTGAATTTCCCCAAGAGGACTCTGGAGCTCCCTGAGGGTGAGTTCCACAACCTGGGTTTAGTTCACGCCTCAACCCTGTTCCTTAGGTGCCCGGCTCTCCATCGCAAGCCCCAAGCTGCCCAGGAAAGACGCCTCCTGAGGCTGGCCAGCTCCTCTGCCCCCCCCCTTCTCCCCTGGCTCAGCTGGGTGTCACTTAGAGCAGGTCCCTAGTGTCCTGAGTCCTAGAGGGGGGCCTGACTAGTGGAAGGGCAGGGAGCTGGCCTGTTCCGGGGTGGACATCTTTGGGGTGCCGGAACACTGTTGTCTCCTGAAACTTGTGGATCAGGGGCAGGGAATTGGGGGTGCACACCGCGCTCTCCCATCCTCCTGCCTAGAGCTGTGCTGGTGAACATGCCGGCTGCTCCCCGGGTCCTGGTGGGAAGGTCACATACTCCTATCACGCTGTGGCTCAGAGACTGCAGGAAACAGGCGGGGAGACCCTCCAGACAGAATGGGAGTCAAGACCAGGACCCCTGGTCCAAGGAAAATCTCCCGTTTGCTGGAGATGATGGGAACTTGGAAGCTAACGGAGTCCTAGAGATCATCTGGCCAGCCTCTCCACTGTAGAGATAAGAAAGCTGAGACCCACAGACAGGGAGCGGCCTGTGCGGGGCCACCGAGCTGCACACGGTGAGAGCAGGGACCGAGCCCTGGTTGGCGCCAGGACCCTCCTCCGGCCGGTGTGGGTTCCATTGCCCCTAGCTGAGAAGCCCGTCAACTGCAGGACGTGCTGACTCTCTGCAGCATGAGCACTGTGAAGCTGAGGGCCTCCTGCCACCCCCGGATGCCAATGACCAGTGGGAGGGGGGATGAGGCCAAAGCCCTCATGCTCAGGACGCCAGGCCCAGGCTGTTTCTTGGGCATGTTCTTGCCTCCTCTGAGGACAAGATGGAGCACTGTCACTCTGGAGTGTCTGATGGTTGGCTCCTGCCTGGGGTCTGGGATCTTTCCCCAAGACTGGACTATCATTTCTGGGCACCCCTCCCTCAGAATGCCCCTCACGCAGGCAAACAGGAAGTTGTCTCCCACTTGGATGGCCCTTTCCAAATGGCTCTGGGTGACGTTCAGCTGGGATAGGGGCACGGATGTCCAGAAGCCAAGGTCCCTGAATGTGCAGAGGTTCAAGATCAGGGGACACTGAGGCATGGCCACCCCAGGGCAGAAGCCTGGGAGGTGAGAGGTGGCCAGAGAGGAGATAAGGTGAGAGGAGGCGGGACCGCCCTGATGTTTGACAGATGCTGGTAATGGTGTGGACAGACATGGGGGCTGCCTCGGTGAAGGCCTTCCTGCCCCTTTTCAAGCCTGTTCTTGGGGGCCTGTGGGGGAATGGAGCAGGATGAGCGCTTCAGGGCACACACAAGAGTTGGGCGACCTAACGCAAGTTACCCGGCCTAGTCCCTTGGACTGGACCACATGGAGCTCTTCATCTTCCTTCTTTGAATGTCAGTCTCATCTCAAAAACTGGGTGCTAGTATTGCCTTAAGTAGCACAGGAAGGAGCTCATGGAGGTCTCAGGAGGAGCCTGAGGTGTCAATGGTTCTGGAATAATCCTAACACCTATAATTTCAGTTTTATAGATTAATATGTGGACTTTATGTAGATCCTGCCTGAAATAAAATGAAGGAAAAAAAAAAAACCAAAGCTGGGTGTGGTGGCTCATGCTTGTAATCTCAGTACTTGGGAGGTTGAGACAGGAGGATGGCAGGTTCATGGCCAGCCTCAGCTACTTAGTAAAGCATCCCGCAACTTAGTGAGACCCTGTTTCAGAGTAAAGAATAAAAATAGGGCTGGGGTGTAGTTTGGAGGTAGAATGCCCCTGGGTTCCATCCCCAGTACCGAAAAAAGAAAAAACAAAACAAAACAAAACAGAAAAACTCAAAGACCAAAGCCTTTCCTGACATTGGTGAGACAGACCTTTGAATACTGGGCATTTGATGATATTATTATAACCTAATAATTATTTTAGGCTTCATACTGACACCACACTTGTGTTTCCAGTGTTCCCATGTTTCAGCTCTGCACTATGATATTCTTGGGGACCACAGATGAAATGAGTGGCCAGCAGCTGAGAGCACTGAGGCAGGGGGATGGATGCCTACCACGGTCTAGGGCTCCTGATGCTCTTGTACTTGGGAATAGGCTTAACATTTTCCATAACAGATTTACATGTGAAACAGAGGAGGGTGCGGCAGGAAGGTGTTTACCCAAAAGTGGCTTAGCTGTCCCCCAGGGGAAGGCCTTCCTCATGGAGAGCAACATCCCCAAGGTTTTAAGAAAAGCCTCCTGTGTGACTGTGAGCTGCTGGAGGTGGCTTTTGCCTAGAGACAGCCGTGGGCCCCCTCATTCCAGCCCCTCGTTCCCCAGCATCTGTGGGGCTCCTCTCCTCCTGTGGGGGCAGGTTTGGTTGCCAGGCAATGGGAGGCAGAGGCTGGAAGCCCTGTTCTTGGGAGGGAGATGGAGGGGAAAGGAGGGAGAGAAGCGAGAAAGAAGCGGTGGGGGGAGGGTTTGTCCCTGCCTCAGAGCCTAGCCCAGGTGGGGGGAGATGGCTTGGGGGGTCCCTCCATTCAGATTCCCCATGGCCCCACTTTCTGTGGTTTATTCCTGGGGGTGGGGGACAGCCCCACTGTCACACCTTGGAGCCCCCGGCAGTGGGAGTGGGGGGCGAAAGGTGGCACCTGCCACTCCCGTGAGGGCCAGACTCACTGGATTAAGGAAGACACACTTTGACGCCTGTGCACAGAGCTGGAATTCCAGAAAGGTCTCTCCTGAGCCCTTCTAAGCTCTTAGCTGTTTTTAAAAATTCTCAGAAAGCAGCTTACCAAATGGAAAATCTGGAGTGGTGACCTCTCTGCTCAGGGGCCATCAGAGAAGGCAGGAGGGCAGGGGTTTCCTTGTGGGTGGGAAAGCCGCCCCCCTGTCCTCTGGGTAGGGGAGGCAGAAGCCTCTGGCGCTGCACAGTGAACGGCCTGGCCGTCTCGTGGCTGGGTGCTGGTCTTTTGGGGCACCCCGTGTTCTGGCCTGGATTCACAGCCGTCTGTCACCGAAGGGCTGTGTGGGCCTGAGCCAGGATGGGACTGTTTCCTGAGCTCTAGCATGGAGCTATCCTGTAGGGTCCCCCAGCCCTCTCAGGCTCACCTGGGCTGGGGTTACACTGGCCCCACCCCCACTTCATCCTAGGGAGGATCTGCTCCCACCCAGGGTGAGTGAGCGGAGCCTGGCTCCCCCCACGCCACCCACCAGGCCCACTGGAGAACCAGTGCTGCCTGTCCCTCTTCTCCTCCTGAGGCTGCTTGCTGGAGCCGCCCTGGTGGGATCAGGGGCTGCCTCCCCCTGGCCGGGAGGAGGGACTCTGAGGGCCTTTAGGCTGGCAGCAGGGTGTGGGGTGAGGTCATTGAACAGCCCCAGGGAGGCAGCCAGGAGAGGCAGGGTGTCTGTGCTCTATGAGAAAGACATCATGGAGGCAGTAGCTGAGCGAGAGCAGGGCCCTGGCAGCCCCCTCTTTCTGCAGCATCTTTGTGGCTTCTGGTTGCTAGGAGCAGGCGCTTTTGTTGCTAAGCAATGGGAGCCTGGTGGATTAAGATCAATTTCCTGAGCTCACTGGAAGGGGGAGGGAGAGAAGGTGGAATGGAGATGCCTTGGGAAAGCTCGTCTCTGCCTCCCAGCTGTGCTGGAGGATGCAGGTGCAGGGTGACTATGCATCAGGTACTCAGTACAAAGACCTAGAGTACTGTTGGCAATGAAAATGATGATTAGTGCACTAATGAATGCTAATAGTGCTCCTTTGTGAAACCCTTGAGAAAGGCTAGCAGTCCCTGGGGTCTTTCTGAACCATCTGACTGGGCCAGATAGAACTGGGCAGAGTTTGTACTCCAGAGACAGAGGGTCAGTGTGTCCCCAAGAGTTCTGGGGTTCAACCTCTAGATATATAGCTCATCTATACATCTGTCATCTGCCCTGTGCTTAGATAAGAATCACCCTGATGACAGGAATGTCACTTCCTCCTGAAGCAGAACTTTCTGAGCCCTACCCATAAAAAGTAGATTTGTCCTGTTCAGCTCAAGCCAGCCTCCTTATGGCTTCTTCCTGTCAGGCCCAAGGAAGCTACTCTGATCAGCCTCTCTATGGGGAACAGTAGTCTCTCTCTTTTGTGAGTTCCATCTCCCCACCAGTCACCTCTAGGGAACAGACTGGAGGTAAGGAGTACGGAGAAATGGCTTCACCTGCTCGGCTTCATCCTTCATCTTTACTTTTCTTAAGAGTGAGCTACTTTTTTTTTCAGTACTGGGGTTGGAACCCAGAGATATTCTACCTCTGAGCTACCCTCCCCAGCCCTATTTTTTATTCTTTATTTTGAAACAGGGGTCTCACTAAGTTGCAGAGGGCCTCACTAAGTAGGTGAGGCTGGCCTCGAACCCATGATCCTCTTGTCTCAGCCTCCCAAGCACTAGGATTACAAGCGTGCGCCACCACACCCGGCTAAGGGTGAGCTACTTCTATAAACACATTTTCAGAGTGTTTAGGACCCAATTCCTTTCCCAGATTCTAGGTTTGCTTGTCCTACTGCCCTGCTTAGGTGAGGACCTGCTAATCCAGCGCAAAGTCTGTGTCAGAGAGAGAAGAAAACTATCATAGGGGCACTTGCAAATTTAACAGAGAAGATTCCAGTTCCAGAATAGGAATATGAAGAGCCCTGTGGTCCCTAGAGAAACACGTGTAACTGATGAAATTTATTTTAAAAATCAGTCACTTAAAGTCTCTGGAAATGTTCCCAATTTTGCCTGCAGCAAATGGAGCAACACTTAATTCAAGAAACTCTAGTTGAGCTTGGTGAGAATAGCAAACACCCATGACATTTGTGCTCAGACCTGCTCCTATCCCTACCCTCCAACTCAGTATAATGAAAGTGCTATTGTTATTAGTACAGCCAATAACCTGGAGCTCCCTTTTCCTCTGGCTCCAACTACAATGGGACAGTTTGACCCAGAAGGGATAGGCTGCTGGAATCTCTCATCCCGATGAGCTCCATGTTGCAGAAGTTTTATTCCTCAAGGGGAGCCAAGAGGACTAGGGAGCGCTTCCTCTACTCAGCTCCCATTGGTAGGGTAGAATCTCTACTTCAGACATGACAGACTAATAATATTATGTCTCTGATAAGCTGTATCCCAGCTCACTCATTGGGTGGAGGATCCATGCTAGGAGAGACAAGCTGGGGAAAGCAGTGAGTGCCATTCCTGTCCAGCACCCTGCTCACAGAGCAGACGTATCACTTGAGGAGAAGCAGGCTGCTCTGCTTGCCTCCAGCTGCAGTTCAGTAGAGCCAAGTTCTACCCACCTGAAGATAGAAGCTTTAACAATAGAAAGCTCCTTAGCTCTCCCTAAGGGGACTGCCTTTATTTGGAAAATATAGCGGTGAAGTTTTTGCCTAAGATAATTTTCAGGAATAAGGAAGCCCTTAGAGGTGAGTAATTAAAAAGTGATCGAAGCCGGGCATGGTGGCACATGTTTGTAATCCCAGTACTTGGGAGGCTGAGACAGGAGGATTGCAGGTTCACGGCCAGCCTCAGCTACTTAGTGAGGCCCTCTGCAACTTAGTGAGACACTGTTTCAAAATAAAGAATACAAGATAGGGTTGGGAGTGTAGCTCGGAGGTAGAGTAGAATGTCCCTGGGTTCAATCCCTAGTATAAATAAATAAAGATTGAAGCTTACGAGGTGGCACATGCCTGCAATCCTAGTAGGGAGGCTGAGACAGGAGGATCACAGGTTTGAGACCAGCAGCATGTGTTGACTTAGTGAGACCCTGTTGCAAAAATAAAAATAAAATAGGGCTGGGGTGTAGCTCAGAGGTAGAATGAACCATGAGCCCCTGGGTTCAATCCCCAGTAGTACCATATACAAGAGAGAGAGAGGAAGGAGGAGGAGGAGGAGGAGGAGGAGGAGGAGGAGGAGGAGGAGGAGAGAGAGGGAGGAAGGAAGGAAGGAAGGAAGGAAGGAAGGAAGGAAGGAAGGAAGGAAGGAAGGAAGGAAAGAAGGAAAAGAAAGAGAGAAAAGGTCATTGGGAGCTCTATGATTTTAGTAGCAACTGCAGAATGATAGACCAGATAGAAGTTTAACTCTTTGAACCAAGAAAAAAAAAACTAAGAAGAATGCTCTTAGAGTCTAAGCAAGCCTCAAGATTGGTGACACCTCCTCTTGCAACAGGCCCAACTTTAATTGGATCAGATTGTGGAATAATTTATACCCCTGGGAATTGCTTAAAAAATAGTGGAATTAAGAGGTAATTCATGAAGGTTAATAGCTTGGTGGGGTGTGGCTCAGAGGTAGAATGAACCATGAGCTCCTGAGTTCAATCCCCAGTAGTGCCACATCGAGAGAGAGAGAGAGAGAGAGAGAGAGAGAGAGAGAGAGAGAGAAGGAAAGAAAGAAAGAAAGAAATAAGAAGGAGGAGGCTATGTGCTGCAGGAAAATAGACTTTATTGAACTAGTCTAGCAAAGTCAGTATCTAGAGTTGCTATAATATATGATATAAAATGTTTGGTTTTCAATAAAAAATGAGATGTCAAGAAACAAGGAAAGTATGGCACATAAACAGGAAAAAAAAAAACAAGCAAAAGTGCTTTAAGGGGACCAGATATTGGACTTACAGAACAAAGTAGCTATTATAAATATATTCAAAGAACTAAAGAAAACTACACTTAAAGAACTAAAAGAATGTATGCTGACAATGCCTTGTCAAATAAAGAATATCAGTAAAGAAAAATTATTTTAAAAACCCAACTGGAAATTCTGCATTGAAGAATACAATAACTGAAATTAAAATTTGATAGAGGAGCTCAACAGTAGACTTGAGGTGGCAGAAGTAAAAAAAAAATCAGCAAATTTGAAGAAAAATACATATTATACAAATTAAAGAAGATTGAAAATATAGTATGAAGAAAAATGAGCAGAGCCTCAGAGAAATGTAGAACACCATTAAACATACCAAAATACATACAGTAGGGTTCTGGAAAGAGAGAAAGGGACAAGATAAAATATTTTTAAAATAATAAAAGCTTCCCAAATTTGAAAAACACTAATCTACATATCTAAGAAGCTCCACAAATAACAAATAAGATCAGCACAAGGAAAGACACCCTAATAAACCAGTCAAAATCTTGAAAGCCAAAACAAAGGGAAATCTTGAAAGCAACCAGAGAAAATGACTAACCATATACAAAAGAAATTCTAAGATTAATGACATCTAGCAGAAAGAATAGAAGTCAGAAGGCAGTGGGATGACTCATTCAAAGTGATGAAAGAAAACAGCTGTCAGACAAAAATATTGTATATGAAATGTTCAGAACAGGCAAATTCATAGAGACAGAAGTTTATTACCAGTCACCATGAACTGGGGGATGAGCGCTAGGGCAGAGACTGCTACTAGGTATAAAGTTTATTTGGGGGACTATGAATATGTTCTGGATTAGATAGTGGTAATGGTTGCATAACATTAGGAATACATTTAAAACACAAAATTGTACATGTTAAACATGTGAGTTTTAGCCATGTGAGGTGGTGCACGCTTGTAATCCCAGCATTTGGGAGGCTGAGACTGGGGGATCTGGGTTCTCGACCAGCCTCAGCTACCTAGTGAGGCACTCTGCAACTTAGGGAGACCCTGTTTCAAAATAAAGAATAAAAATAGGGCTAGGGATATAGCTTGGAGGTAGAATGCCCCTGAGTTCAATCCCCAGTAACACACACACACACACACACACACACACACACACACACAAACAAAAACAAAAAACAAAAAAAACGTGAGTTTTGTGGTCTGGTGAATTTTGTCTCAATAAAAAAAAAACTATAAGTAAAGATAAGCCTAATTCTCCACCTAAGGAAACTACAAAAAGAAGAGCAAATTAAATCAGAATCAAGCAGAAGGAAGGCAACACCAAAGATTAGAACAGAAATAAATAGGGAATAGGGGGCTGGGTATGTAGCTCAGTAGTAGAACTCTTGCAGAGCAGGTGCAAGGTCCTGGGTTCAATTCCTGGTTCTGCAAAAATGAGAGAAAGAGGGAAGGAAGGAAGGAAGGAAGGAAGGAAGGAAGGAAGGAAGGAAGGAAGGAAGGAAGGAAGGAAGGAAGGAAGGAAGGAAGGAAGGAAAAACAATGGAGAAAATCAGTAAAACCACAAGTTAGTTCTTCAAAAAGATCTTCAAAGTTGACAAACCTTTAACTAGACTTACCAAGGAAAGGAGAGAAGACTCAAATTACTAAAAGTAAGAATAAAGAGGGAACATCAGGACTGGCCTTACAGAAATAAAAGTAGCCTAAAGGAATGCTATGAACAATTGTATGCCACTAAATTAGATTACTTAGATGAAATGGAAAATTTTTGAGAAAGCCACAAACTACCAAAATCCGTGCGAGACAGAAAATCAGAGTTGAACTGTAACAAGTAAAGAGATGAGATAATTAATTAAAATACTAACCCAGCCGGGTGTGGTGGCGCATGCTTGTAATCTCATTACTTGTGAGGTTGAGACAGGAGGATTGCAGGTTCACGGCCAGCCTCAGCTACTTAGTGAGGCCCTCTGCAACTTAGTGAGACCCTGTTTCAAAATAAGAATAAAAAATAGGATTGGGGGTGTGGCTAGGAGGTAGAATGCCCCTGGGTTCAATCCCTAGTGCCGCTAAATAAATAAATAAATAAATAAATAAATAAATAAATAAATAAATAAATAAATAAATAAAAATACATACTAATCCTCAACTCAAATGCCTTCATTTGTGAATTTTATCAAACATTTGAAAAAGAATTAATACTAATCCTTTGCAAATTTTTCCAGGATAGGAGGGAACATTTCTCAACTCATTCTATGAAGTTAGTATCATCCTGGCACCCAAACCAGTGAAAGATATCATAAGAAAATACACACCAATATCTTTTATGAGTACTGATGCAAAAGTCCTCAACAGCATCTAGCAAACCGAATCCATTTACATATACAAAAGATTATACACATGATCAAGTGGGATTTATTCCAGGAATGCAAAGCAGATTTAACATCTTATAATAATCTAATGTAATATGCCCCGTGATCATTTCAAGAGATGAAGAAAAGAGAGTTGAAGAAACATAACTTCTTTCATAAAAAAAATTTGATAAACTAGGAATAGAAAGGAATTTCTTCTATGTGATAAAAGGTCATCTATAAAAGAAACCATCTAACATATTTATTGGTGAAAGACTAATTGCTTTCCCTCTGAGATCAGAAATAAGACAACAATGTCTGTTCAACATTGTACTTGAGGTTCCAGCCAGTTCTATTAGGCAAGAAGAAGAAATTAAAGACATCCAGATTAGAAAGGAGTAAATAAAACTACCTCTATTTTCAGATGACATGATCTTGTATAGAAAATCTTGAAGAAGCCGGACGTGGTGGCGCACGTTTGTAATCCCAGTACTTGGGAGGCTGAGACAGGAGGATCCGGGTTTGCGGCCAGCCTCAGCTACTTAGTGAGGCACTCCACAACTTAGTGAGACCCTGTTTCCAAATAAAGAATAAAAAATAGGACTGGGGAGCCGAGCATGATGGCACACGCTTGTAATCCCAGCATTTCGGAGACTGAGACCAGAGGATCCGGGTTCGCGGCCAGCCTCAGCTACCTAGTGATACCAAAACCTAGTGAGGCCCTCTGCAACTTAGTGAGACCCTGTTTCAAAATAAAGAATAAAAAATAGGACTGGAGGTGTAGCTTGGAGGTAGAATGCCTCCGAGTTCAATCCCCAGTACCGCAATATAAATTAATTAATTAATTAAAAAAAATAGGACTGGGGGTGTAGCTCGGAGGTAGAATGCCCCTGAGTAAAAAATATATATATACATATATATATGCAAATATCAATTTATTTCTATACATTAATGATAAACAATCTGAAAATAAATTAAAAAAACAATTCCATTTATAATAGCATTGAAAAGTATGAATTACTTAGGAATAAATTTAAAAAAGAAGTATCAAACTTATACTCTTAAAAACTATTATATATTGTTGAAGGTGGGCGTGGTGGTGCACGCTTGTAATACCAGCATTTGGGAGGCTGAGACTGGAGGATCCGGGTTCGCGGCCAGCCTCAGCTACCTAGTGAGGCCCTCCAGAGGTAGAACGTCCCTGAGCTCAATCCCCGGTACCGCAAAAAAAAAAAAAAAAAACACTATAATATATTGTTGAAATAAATTAAAGGACCCCTAAATAAATAGAAATACATTGTCATGGCTCAGAAGACTAAATATTGTTAATATGGCAATCTCTGTAATTCACCACTATTTCTATCAAAATCCCAGCTGCATTTTCTTTGCAGATATTAACTAATTGATTCTAAAATGTGTATGGAAATTCAAAAGAACTAGAATAGCCCAAAACTTTTTGAATAAAGAACAGCAAAGTTTGAGGGCTCACACTTTCTGATTTCAAATCCACTATAAAGCTATAGCAGTCAAGACAGTGTAGTACTAGCATAAAGATGTATGCATAGATTAATGAAATAAAATCAAAAGTCCATTAAATATTTACATTTATTGTTAATGGATTGTAAGCAAGGTGCAAAGATAATTCAACCTTAAAAATAGTCTTTTCAACAAATGGTGATGGGTCAACTGAATATTCACTTGAACTCTTAGAGGGAAGCATAGAAGTAAGTCTTCATGCTTCTAATTTTTTTTTTAGCTGTGATTACAAAAGCACAAGCAACAAAAGAAAACAATAGATAAATTGGACTTAATAAAAATAAAAAGCTTTTTTCCTAGGTAGATACCCAACCAAATTGAAATCAGAGTCTTGAACAAATATTTGTACACCGATGTTCAGAGAAGCATTCTTCACAATATCCAGAAAGGTGTAAAAACCCAAATGTCCATTTATAGATGAATGGATAAACAAAATATCACACACACACACACACACACACACACACACACACACACTGGAATCTTGTCTAGTCTTTAAAACGAAGGAAATATTCTGGCACATACCTCAAAATGGATAAACATTGATGACATTATTCTTAGTAAAAAAGAAAATATTGCATAACTTCATCTAGGTGAAATCTACTCTAGGTAGTCAAATTAATAGAGATGGAAAGTACAATGGTGGTTGCCATGGACTGAAAGAAGGAATTGGAGAGTTATTATTTAATAGGTACAGAGCTTCATTTGGGGAATATGGAAAAGTTATGGCGATAGATGGTAGTGGTGGTTGTACAACAATGTGAATGTACTTAATGCCCCTGAAAAATGGTTAAATTTACAAATTAAAATGGTTAAAATTGTAAGTTTTATGTTATATATATTTTATCACAATAAAACAATTTAAAATTTTTGTGCTTCAAAAGACATCAGTCAGGAAGTGAAAAGACAACCTACAGAATGGGAGAAAATATTTGTAAATCATTTATCTAATAAGGGTTGAATATTCAGAATATAAAAAGAACTCATACAATTCTACAAAAGGCAAATACTAACACAAAATGGGCAAATGTTTTCTGGTCTGGCATGTAAGGAGTCTGAAAGTTGTCACTCAGCCCTAACAACAAATCAAAAGCTAAAGCAACTGAAAAATCAATAATTATTGGAGTCATTAGAGAAATGGGTTCACAGGGTATACCAAGGTACAAAAATTTGAGACAGACAAGTAAATGCAAAAGATCACAATACCAGAGCAGAAAACCCTATCAGAACTAGCACTGGAATAGGAAAATCTAAATCATAACTGGCAAATTGTTGAAGGCTTAGTGCACACAAGTCAGAGTTAATTAAAAACTCCAGGTGGGGATGGGGGAGCTAGAAAGAAAGGAAGGAAGGAAGAAAGAGTAGTGCACCATGACAAAGTGAGATTTATCTCAGATAGCTAAGGCTGGTTTGACATTCAATCATCAGTTAATGTAATCCATCAAATCAACAGGATAAAGAAGAAAAAAAAAACCCACACAACTGTATTAAAAGATACAGGAAAAACATTTGGCAAAGTCCAAATGATAAATACTCCAAGCAAACCAGGAATAGAAGAGAACTTCCTCAACTTGATAAAGTACATCTAGAAAAAAACCCCTGACAGCTAACACTATACTTAATAGCGAAAAACTAGATGCTTTCCCACGACAGTCAAGTACAAGGGAAGGATGTCCCCTCTCACCACTCAATTACAATATTGTACTGAAAATCCTAGTTAATGCTTGTAATGGTTTGAATTTAGAATGTTCCCCTAGTCCTCATGGAAACAAGGCAGCAATGTCGGAAGCGGGGATTAGTTGTAATCTCCAATTTATCTGGGTGGTGGCCTGGGCCAGTAGGTTGTGGTTGGAGAAGGTGAGTCCCTGGGGATGCAGCTTTGGGCATTATATATAGTTCCTCCTCCCCTCAATTGTTCCCTCTGCTTCTGGCCTCCATGATGTGAGGAGCAGAGCTGGTGTTCTCTCCCTCTCTCTGCTTTCTGCTGCCACGCCTTGAGACCCAGATGCCAACCTCACATGGACTGAACCCAGAATTTCCAAGGAAACCGTGAGCAAATAAATCTTTCTTCCTCTAAGTTGTATGGTCGTATCTTTTAGATTAAAGCAGAGAGACTTTATAGAAATTGGTACTGGAGAAGTGTTGTCACTATTATATCTAAATCTGACCATGTTTTTTCTGAGTCTTTGGAACTGATCTGTGAGAGGAAATTGGAAGGGCCAGAATATGGAGTAGAGATTGTGCTCAGGAGATTTCAGGGGGCAAAGATGACTCCATAGGAAAATGGAACCACATGTGTTACATTCTGGCAAAGAACTTATCAGCATTTTGCCCATGTCCTGAAACTTTGTGTGAGGCTGAATTTAAAGATGATGGGCTGATGAAGCTGGCAGAGGAGATCTCAAAACAGCAAAGTATCCAAACTGCATTATGGATATTGGTGTCTGCGTTCAGGGAATTGTACACTCAATTTCAGGAGCGGAAAGCAAAACAGAGAGACTTTATAGATTTACAGTTTTGCTAAAAAGGCACGTGTAAAGCCCAGAGAGATGGGGCCCAGAGAGATAGTGCTATGAAGGAAAGTAAGATGACTGAAGGGAAGCCCAACATTTAGCAAAGGAACAAAGAAAGGAATGCAATCTTTAGAGGCAGTTGAAGATTTGCATAAAAAAGAAAGGAATGTGATCCGGCAGTTCAAGCCAAGTACAGAACCATGGAAACAAGAGAGCCATTTTGAGGAGAAGCACTCAGATTCCTTCCCTGTGGCCTGGATGGAGATAAGGCCAGCAGTGGGAGACGAGGCTAGCAGCAGTCTGTATGGACACAAGTCCAGCTATGGCCCAAATGGAGATGGGTGCTATGGCTGTGATTGAAAAGCACCAGCACCAATGATTAAAGAGGGTGTGACTACCTTTCCTGCTGGCTGTATATCTCGGTGCTCACCTAATGCTGGCTTTGCTGGAATAAAGGGGTAATGTAGGCTTCCCCCCAGATTTCAGAAATGCCTGGAAAGCCAGGCAATGTGTGGTAGGGTCAGAATCCCTGCAAGCAAGCTCAAATGGGGGCAATTATGAAGCTGTGAGGGTGAAGTCAATGTTGCAAGGAAAACCCCATGATTTAGAAATGTCAGAAACATGGAATGACCACAAGGAAAGGAGGTAAACTGTAAGCCATGGAGCCAGGCTGGAAGAGATAGTATGCTGTCCATTGGAATCAACAGGCCACAGAGGAGAGGCTGCCGAGGCCCCATTGAGATTGCATCTCACCACCATGTGCCCCAATGCCAGAAATGGAGCTGTAGGATTAAATGCTTGCCCTGCTGAATTTCAATAGTTTTGGTCCCATTCCTTCTTTCTAGGACCCTATTCCTCCCTTTTGGAATATAAATGTTTACTCTATGCCACTGTACATTGGATGTATGTAATTTCCTTTTTTTTAATTTTTATTTTCTTTTTACAAGGGTTCACAGCTGAAATCTCAGAGAAGACTTTGGACTTTGGGACTTTTGAGTAATGCCGGAACTGTTAAGACTATGGGAACTCTTGGGGATGGATTAAATGCATTTTGCATAGTGAGGTGGCTGTGAGGTCTGGGGGCCAGGGGTGAAGTGTAATGATTTGGACTTAGAATATCCCCCTAGCTCTCATGGGAACAAGATAGCAATGTTGGAAGTGGGGCTTGGTTATAATTTCAGCAGTGGATAAATCCATTGTAATGGATTTATGTGGCTGGGGCCTGGGCCAGTAGGGTATGGTCGGAGAAGGTGGGTCCCTGGGGGTATGGCCTTGGGGATTATTGGGGAAGAGTTCCTCCTCTACTTGCTTGCTCTCTCTGCTTCTGGTCTCTGTGCTGTGAGGAGCAGAGCCTGTGTGATTTCCTTCTCTCTGCTTCCCACCACTATGCCCTGAGATCCAGATGCTGGCCTCACATTAACTGAACTCAGAATTTCCAAGGAAACTGAGCAAGTAAATTTTTCTTCCTCTAAATTGTATGGCCATGTCTTTTAGATTATAGCAGTGAGAATGCTGACTGAGACATATAAGACAATAAGATAAAATGTATATGGATCAGGAATAAATAAATAAAACTGTTCCTTTTTGCAGATGACAACATTGTCTAGGTAAAAATTCTGAAAGAATAGACAGAAAATACCTCCCTGGAATCCAATGGCAATGTTGTGGATTAATATGTAAAAGTAAATAACTTTCACATGTCCCAGTACTAAAGAAGTGGAATTTGAAATTAAAAACACAGCCGGACATGGTGGCACACACTTGTAATCCCAGTACTTGGGAGGTTAAGACAGGAGAATCACAGGTTCAAGGCCAGCTTCAGCAACTTAATGAGACCCTGTTTCAAAACAAAAAGTAGAATAGGGCTTAGAGTATAGCTCAAAGGTAGAATGCCCCTGGCTTCCATCCCCAGTACCACACACACACACACACACAAAAATACAATATAAATTCTATTGGCACCCCCCAAAATTATATACTTTGGTATAACTATAACAAAATATATACAAGATCTATATTAGGAAACTACACAACTCTAATGAAAGAAATCAAAGAACTAAATAAATGGGGAGAGATGGAAAGACTCAATGTTGTCAAAATATCAGTTGTTTCTAACTGTATCGACACAATCCAATTAGAATCTCAGAAAGTTATCTTGTGGATATTGAAAAACTGATTCTAATACTTATGTGGAAAGACAAAAGACCCAGAACACACAACACATACTGAAGAAGAACAAACTTAGAAGATTGACACTACCTGATTTCAAGATTTTCTATAAAGCTACAGTAACCAAGACAGCGTGATATTGTTGAAAGAAGAGACAAATAGTTCAGTGGCATAGAATAGAGAACCTGGAAATGAAACCATACAAATATAGCCAACTTATTTTTTTGACACAGATGCAAAGGCAATACAATGGAGCAATACTGTTTACAACAAATGGTACTGGGAAAACTGGACACATACATCCACAACAAACACAGACCTTATATCCATCACAAAATTTTATTCAAAATTAATCATAGCTCTAGATTTAATCTAAGACTCCCAAAAGATTATATACAAGGACATTTAGATGATCTTGTGTGAAGACTTTTTAGATACAACACCAAAGTTTCAATCCGTGAAAGAAAAAATTGATAAATTGGATTTCATTAAAATAAAAGCTTCTGCTCTGTGAAAGACTATCAAATGAGTGAGAAGAGAAGTCACAGACTAGAGGAAAATATTTGCAAAAAAAAATCTAATAAATAAAACCAAAATATACAAAGGACTCTTAAAACTCAGCAAAAAGAAAATTAACAACTTGAATAAAAGATGGGCAAAAGATCTGAACAAACACCTCACCAAATAGCATATATAGATAGCAAATAAAGTATATGAAAAGATCTCAATACCATATGTTATTAGGAAATTTAAATGAAAATAATGCAATAGCACTACAGACCTACTAGAATGAGCAAAATCCAAAACACTGACAACACCAAATGCTGGAGAGGATGTGGAGCAACAGGAACTTTTATTCATTGCTGGTGGGAATGCAAAATGGTACAGCCACTTTGGAAGACATTTTGGTGGTTTCTTACAAAGCTAAACATACTCTTACCATGCAACTCAGCAATCACACAGTGGCCTCATCTACACTTGGTTCACCTGGTAAACTCCTGGTATTGGCACCCAAAATATCTCTCAGAAATAGAAAAAACAAGCCAGGCGTGGTGGTGCACGCTTGTAATCCCAGCATTTGGGAGGCTGAGACCAGAAGATCCAGGTTCGCGGCCAGCCTCAGCTACCTAGTGAGGCACTCCGCAACTTAGCGAGACTCTGTTTCAAAATAAAGAATAAAAAATAGGGCTGGGGGTGTAGCTCGGAGGTAGAATGCCCCTGGGTTCAAACCCCAGTACCACAAAAAAAAAAAAAAGAAAGCAATAGAAAAAACACCTCTGGGTGATTCTGTTGGAGCCTGAAGGCTATGCCTTTAATTTTCCAAAAATAAAATCCTACTATACGCAAGACCCTGTGGAAACAAGGCTCAGTGCAGGCCCTGAGGGAGGTTGTTCAGAGAAGACAATTAGGAAAGCCTCCAATGAGTCTGGTGTAGTAGCACACACCTGTAATCCCAGTACTTGGGAGGCTGAGACAGGAGTGTTGCATGTTCAAGATCAACTACAGCAACCTAGCAAGACTCTTAACAACTTAACTGTTTCCAAATAAAAAATTCTAGGGGTGTAGTGGAGAGCTATCTGGGTATAAGGTGACCTAATTCATCCTGGGAAGAGTAGGGGCTATTCCCAAACCAGGCATGATTACCTTAAATTGGCACCTGATCCTGGGTTTTTCCATTTTCCAATCCAAAATGCACTTCATATTTTCCCTTGTTTTTTGTGTCACCAAATCTCAGGAGAGCTTATTGCCCAGGAAAGCACATTGTTTGGGGTAGGATAGGAAGAAAGCCCTTTGTTAACAATCCGAACAATTCACTGAATAATGGCAGGAGGACTACAAGGGTATTGAAACTTGGGCTTAACTAAACTACAATGAGGATCTTTGGCCTGGGCCCTTTTGCCTGTCTTTAAGGGGTTTATGGGTTCCTGCTCACACTTCATAAAGTCCCTACTACTGAGGAGAAATGACCCAGACAAGAAGTCCTACCACTTCCACAAGAGAGTCATGGCTTAGAAGGCTGGTATGGCAGCACCACGGAAACTGGGGACTGGGTTTGGAGGCAGCAAGTGAAGCAAAACAGGCAAAGGAAATAGGGATTGCCTGCGGTACCCATAGAGCTTAAGGAGCTTAAAGGCTACCTACTTCAGCAGCTTCAGAGAACAGAAGCAGGCATGGTGGCACATGCCTGTAAATCCCAGTACTTGGGAGGCTTGAGACAGGAGGATCACAGGTTCAAGATCGGCCTCAGCAACTTAGCAAGCCCCTCAACAACCTAGCGAGACTCTGTTTCAAAAAAAAACTAAAAAGGGCTGGGGGTATAACTTGGAGGTAGAATGCCCCTGGGTTCAACCCCCAGTAAAACACACACACACACACACACACACACACACACACACACACACAATCTCCAGGTGGTGAGAGGAACAATGAGTAGGGAGTTGGGGAAGGGGATTGGAGAATGCTATAGCTTGAGTAGCTCTTTGGCTTCCATGGCTTTTTAGGAGCCAGATCTAGAAAAATCTCACAAACACAATGAGAGTAAAAAATTCACACCAGCCACCAGCACCAGGGCTTTGAAGCATTGGTGGGAGGGTACTGAGTCTGCATCCACCGCCCATCCGGACTCCTGGAACCCCAGGGGCCCTGGAGGGCGCCTGCCCTCTTCTTCCTAGGCTTTCCCCAGGAATGGTGTTGCCTGCTGGGTTTGTGGTTCTCTTGGCTCCCTTCTCCTCTCTCCTTAGAGGTGGTATTAACCAACCCTCTCCCACCAGATAAGGAAGTCTTGTTCTTCCTGATCCTGGAGAGCAAAGCAGTCTTCATTCCCCGGGGGTTGGGAGGGCCCTAAAGGGGAAGTTCTGATGATTGTAAGCAGATCAGTCAGGGACCTGGGCAGCCCCAGGGGCTCCTGGTCCCCATATCCTCCCACCTCCCACTTCTGTCCCCTCCCCCCCCCTTTTTTTGCGGTACTGGGGATTGAACCCAGGGGCATTCTACCTCCGAGCTACACCCCCAGTCCTATTTTTTATTCTTTAGTTTGAAACAGGGTCTCACTAAGTTGCTGAGAGTCTCACTAAGTAGATGAGGCTGGCCTCGAACCCACGGTCTCTGCCTCCCAAGTACTGGGATTACAAGCATGTGCCACCACGCCCGACTTTCCTCTCCCCATCTTAATCCTGCTCCCTCAGGGAACTGTCACCCAACATAGGGGTTGCTTTGGTTGGCCCTTTTCTACCTTCCCATGGGGACTGCCCTGGTGCACGAAGGCTGCCTCCACCCTACAAAATGGGCTGAGCACCAGCCAGGTCCTCCCTAGCAGCCCAGAACAGTGAAATACTGAGGCCCAGTGAGAGTCTGAAGAGTGGACAAGGCCACAGAAAGTCTGGTGTTGCAGCAGCAGAGGGGTCGATGCTTTTCTTTCCTCTCCTTTTTCTTTTCCTTTTCTTTCTTTTTTCTTTTTTTTTTTTAGTGGTACTGGGGATTGAACCCACAAGCATTCTCTGGGCCACATTCCTAGCCCTATTTTATTTTTTATTTGGAAACAGGGTCTTGCTAAGTTGCTGACGCTGGCAATCCTCCTGTCTTAGCCTCCCAAGTTCCGGAATTACAGGGGTGCACCACCACATCCATTTGGGGTCAATTCTTTTTAAAGGGTCTGCTCCTCCCTTTTCTTCAGGGATTCTTTCTCAAGGATATGTGCAGGGACTCCAGAGTCCAGGGCAAATGTTTTGTGCTTGGATTCCCTATTCTAGGTCTCCCCTTTCCACCTTGTGGCAAAATCTCCTCATGGCCTAAAGACTCACACTTGGTCTCCAAATAGCCCCTTGGGGCCATTTTAAATTTTATTAAGGAAATATAATATAAAATAAAATAAGAGTGAAAGAAAAGTATGGCCACTTCCTGGGGGAGGCCTGGACAGAAGACATATGATAGACCTCATTCATACCACGGAATCTCTCTCTGAACACTTTTCCTGAAATGATAGCTTTTACTGACCACAGTTCAGAGTCCTCTGAGCTGCCATATTCCCTGGTTCAATGGAGGAGCAACAGGTCTTAAACTGCCTTGTCCACTCATAATCTTTTAGTCTCTCCTAGCTGGGTGAGAAGCTTGGCCTGTATCTAGGCCGATGGGGTTCGAAAGAAATCAATACCCTTCATATATGGTATTATATCTATTGGTTTGTGTTAGTAAATATTAAATACACAAGGGCTTTTGCCTCTCATTTTCCCCCAATAGAACTCTGTATGCATAAAGTCTTACGTTTTTTGACTGAAATTCTTCCTACATGGGTTTTCAGAAACCCATTCACAATGCTTGAGGAGGTGCTGCTGTAGGATCAACAATGTGTGATAACATCAAAGGAAATAAAATATCAACAACAACAAAAACTGCCCAAAATAGCCTTGAGTACAAAAGAGAAACAGCGTGCGATATTTGCCAAGTTCGTTTCTGCTAAAAACATTTTAAAAATGGAAATCAGCAGTTAAAATTTAAAAATACTTGCAAATGACTTGCGCGTAAATGTTAAGAACAGCTTAATTTGTAATAGCTCGAAACTGGAAACGACCCAAGTGTCCATCTATAGGTAAACAGGTAAAACAAACTGTGGTATAACTGTACAATGGAATATTACTCAGCGATAAAAAAGGAACAAAATATTGATACTTACATTATTCTGAATTTTGAAATAGTTATTCTAAGTGAAAGAATCTCTAGGCCAAAAAAGTAAGCCGGGCGTGGTGGCGCACGCTTGTAATCCCAGCATTCGGGAGGCTGAGACCGGAGGATCCGGGTTCGCAGCCAGCCTCAGCTACCTAAGTGAGGCACTCCGCAACTTAGTGAGACCCGGTTTCAAAATAAGGAATAAAAAATAGGGCTGGGGGTATAGCTCGGAGGTAGAATGCCCCGGAGTTCAACCCCCAGTA
>PVLC010005321.1:28781-77431 GCA_004027655.1 Graphiurus murinus | reverse complement strand
GCGCACGCTTGTAATCCCAGCATTTGGGAGGCTGAGACCAGAGGATCCGGGTTCGCGGCCAGCCTCAGCTACCTAGTGAGGCACTCCGCAACTTAGTGAGACTCGGTTTCAAAATAAAGAATAAAAAATAGGGCTGGGGGTATAGCTCGGAGGTAGAACGCCCCTGAGTTCAATCCCCAGTACTGAAAAAAAAAAAAAAAAAATCAAGAAATAACCTACAAATAGTATATCACTATGAATAAGGGAGTATAATAAGATTGTTGGACACTAAATATTTAACAGAGAAAAAAACGGAAAATGCAATTTAAAATTTTAAGTAGAAGAAAAACTATAAAATAATTTAATGTGTTTCCTTTTAATAGAGAAAATGATAAAACTTTACAAAAGGGAATTTTAAAAGACAAAATAAATGGAGGGATATAAATACTTAATAGAAGGATCTATATATTCAAAACAAATCCAATAAAAATACCAAGTTCTTGCAGACTTTTCCTTGTAAACATACCACCAGGTATACCACCAGATATGGAAACTCAGTTTATAACAGAATACTGCACGTTTCTGAGAAAAAGACAGCCCTCTTAACAAATACTGAGTGTTAATCCTCAGGTGTACTACAGAATAAAATAATTTCAGATAGAACTGAAATATGAAAATAAAAGAAACATGAAATTTTAAGAAGCTAGTATTGAAGAGTATCTCTAGGAAATACTTTACTAAGACACAAAAATGCTAATTATTAAAATGATAATTTTCATTTTACTAAATTTAAGAATGTATGATAATAAAAGGAAAACAAAAATGACAAGCCACAAACTGGGAGAAGATGTCTATAATGTACATAACTAATAAAGCAGGAGTATGAATATATTTTTTAAATACCTCTTACTAAGAAAAAGACAACTTCAAAGAAAAAATGCAACAAAACATAAATGGGAGCTGGGCGTGGTGGCACACGTTTGTAATCCCAGCATTTGGGAGGCTGAGACCAGAGGATCCAGGTTCGTGGCCAGCCTCAGCTACCTAGTGAGGCACTCTGCAACTTAGTGAGACCCTGTTTCAAAATAAAGAATAAAAAATATCGCAAAAAGCCGGGCGTGGTGGCACACGCTTGTAATCCCAGCATTTGGGAGGCTGAGACTGGAGGATCCGGGTTCGCAGCCAGCCTCAGCTACCTAGTGAGGCACTCCGCAACTTAGTGAGACTCGGTTTCAAAATAAAGAATAAAAAATAGGGCTGGGGGTGTAGCTCGGAGGTAGAATGCCCCTGAGTTCAATCCCTAGTGCCACAAAAATAAATAAATAAAAAATATCGCAAAAAAAAACATAAATGGGCACTAGAAAAAAAAGACACCCTCAGTGGAACCTATATATAAAATACAATGTTCAACTTCATTAGTAATCAGAAAGGGTAAGTAAGCCGGGTGTGGTGGCACACACTTGTAATTTCAGCATTTGGGAGGCTGAGACCGGAAGATCCGGGTTCGCGGCCAGCCTCAGCTACCTAGTGAGGCACTCCACAACTTAGTGAGACCCTGTTTCAAAATAAAGAATAAAAAATAGGGCTGGAGGTATAGCTCGGAGGTAGAATGCCCCTCAGTTCAATCCCCAGTACTGCAAAAAAAGGGAAAAAAAAGGGTGAGTAAAAGTTACAGTGAGACACATTTTACACTCAACTGAATGGCAAATATTAAAAGTTTGCTAATATCAAATGTTGATGAGGATATGGAACAATAAGGATTTTCACCAACTACTGGTGAGTATAAATTGGCAAAAATCATTTTAGCAAACAGTTTAGAATTACCTAATTGTTTTTGGTGTGTTGAGGGGCCAGGGGATGCTGGGGACTGGGGCAATCTACCTACAAGCTACATCTCCCCAGCCCTTTTTATTTTGAAACAAGGTCTCGCTAGGTTGCTGACAATCTCGCAAAATTGCTAAGGTTGCTCTCAAACTTGTTATCCTTCTGTCTCAGTCTCCTAAGAATTCAGATTATAGACATACATCACCCTGCCCAGTAAGAATTGCCTAATAAAATTGAATATGAAAATATCCTACTAACCAACTTATGTAGAATAGCCATACACATGTGTACCAGAAGACATATACAATAATGTATTACTAGAGCAAAAATTGAAAATAATATGAATGGCCATCAACAGAAGAGTGGATAAATAGTTGTCTATTCCTATAGTAAGAATATATATAGTAGGCTATATGACTGTGAATATGAATAAACTATAGCTACAAATATTAACATGAGTGAGTCAATAAAACATACTGCACAAAAAAAGCCCCTCACAGAAAAATATACACAATATGATTCTCTTTAGGATGTCCTAAAGCAGACAAAATAAATAGTACATATATTTAGGGATACCTACAAAGATTGTATCCCAATAAAGGCAGGAGAATTATTCACACAAAAGTCAAAATTATAGTCTTTCATAAAGAAAAGAGTAGAATGAGCTAGGCATGGTGGAGCACACTTGTAATCCCAGTACTTGGGAGGCTGAGACAGGAGGATCGCAGGTTCATGGCCAGCCTCAGCAACTTGAGGCCCTCCACAACTTAGTGAGATCCTGTTTCAAAATAAAGAACAAAATAGAGCTAGATGTGTAGCTGGAGGTAGAATGCCCCTGGGTTCAACCTCCAGTGCCACAAAAAAAAAAAAAAGAGAGTAGAATGAAATGGGAAAAGAGCGCATGGAGCATTTATGGTATATTGCCCTCTTTCTTAAGCTGTTTGGTAGGTAATTAATATCAGCTTGATTATTTTTCTCTAAGTTATACATATATTTGATATGCTCTTTTGGAATATATTTTTCACAATAATTTTTTTAACTAAAAGAACATATAAAAGCAATTCATTAGAACAATTACATACTGATAACCATGTGTCAAGAATGTTCTAAGCATTTTACCTATACTATCTCATTGCTTCCATAATAATCTTATGAGATATTATTTGTCTCCTTATTCTGAGGAGGAAGCCAAGGCACAAAAAGCTTATGAAAGCCTGGCATGGTGTTGCACACTTGTAACCTAAGTATCTGGGAGGCTGAGACAGGAAGACTACATGTTTGCTGCTAGCCTCAGCAACTCAGTGAGACTGTTTCAAAATAAAAAATAAAATAGAGCTGGGGGTGTAGCTCAGAGTCAGAATGCTCCTGGTGTTCAATCCCTAGTACCACAAAAAAATAAAAAGAAACAGCCACAAAATAACAAATATAAACAGCAGTAACACAAGAAAAATACCTCCATTTCACTAGCAATTCAAAAGCAGAAATATTAAACAATGAGAAATCACAATTTATCAAAATATTAAACTTAGTGTTGTCAAAAGTACAAAGAGGGCCGGTCACGGTAGCTAGATGGCAAAATCATTGGAATATAGCAATATGTATCAGAAAACTTAGAAATGCATATAGCCCTTCCAGTAATTCCACCTCTGATAAATTCTAGTAAAACATTTAAACATTTAAAATTTAAACACTCATCAAGCCAGATTCAGAAAACCAAGGACTGTATGTTTTCTCTCATATGTAGAAGCTGGAAAGAAAAGGGACCTCACGAAAATTAGGAGACCAGTAGAAATAATGGAAGGGGACAGGTGGAGGGTGGTGGGGAGGGAAAGGAGGGGTACTGGGTAGGAAACAGACCAAATAATGTTATATGCACATATGAATGTATCACTATGAATCTCACTATCATGTACAATTACAATGCAGCAATAAAATTTTTAAAAATTTTTTAAACATCACAGTGATCTTATAACACTGAAATTTAGGTTTGAAAATAATTGAAATAATGCAAGGCATGGTGGCACACACCTGTAATCCCAGAACTTAGGAGGCTGAGACAGGAGGATTGCAGGTTCAAGGCCAGCCTCAGCAACTTAGCAAGGCCCTCAGTAACTTAGCAAGACCTCGTTTAAAAATAAAAACTAAAACAGGGCTGGGGGTGTAGCTCAGAGGTAGAATGTCCCTGGATTCAATCCCCAGTACCAAAAGAAAAGAAAGTACTTGAAATAACTAAGAATAGGATCGCTAAATTATGAAAAATCCACATAATGAAATACTGTGCATCAGTAAAAATATCACAGAAAAATTGGTTTAGCTACTTCAAACACTTGCTGAATAATTATCAGTGCCAGACATTGATTTAAGACCTGGAAATATAATGGTTTTGTTTTGTTTTTGTTTTTGTTTTTTTTTTTTTGCGGTACTGGGGATTGAACTCAGAGGCATTCTACCTCTGAGCTATACCCCCAGCCCTATTTTTTATTCTTTATTTTGAAACCGAGTCTCACTAAGTTGCGGAGTGCCTCACTAGGTAGCTGAGGCTGGCCGCGAACCCGGATCCTCCGGTCTCAGCCTCCCGAATGATGGTTTATTTTTTTTAAAAAGTCCCTGACTTCAAGAAGCCTATGACTGAAAATAGATGAGTAAGACAATTTCAGGTAGTAATTAATGTAATTAACAAAATTATTACAAGAGTAAAATATCTGCTCAATGAACAAATAGGGTAATTATATAAAGAATGAAGAAAAATGCAATTAAAAAAGGATAAATAAAAGCTTTCAATCAATGTACTGGAAAATATACAGAAACATTGTGTGCCCTAACAGGAGTACTCACTTTTCATTATTTATGTCTTAATAGTTCATATTATGCTGAATGGAAACATGGCATAGTGGCCAAAACCATGGACTCCACAGTGAGTGCTTGGATTCTCTGATCTTTCTCATCTTGGTTTCCACAATTGTAAATCAGAATAATAACAGCATGAACCTTGCAGAATTGTTTTGAGGATTGGATAGGATTCTATGTGTCGGGTGTTCACAAAATAACTTTTCTTTCATAAATTGTATTAGTAGTACTTATTATTTCTATACCATCACAAGAAATGTATGACTATAAATAAAGTACATACCTCTATAAAAGAGAAAGGGGGGGGGCCAAGGAAATACAATACAATGTGACTGAGCAATACCAGGAATACTTTTTCTGGGACAAGAAGGCAAAGCCTCTAGTAGGGGTGACATCTAACAAGTCAGTATTAATCAGACTGAAGAAAGGAAGGGCCAAATTTCTAAGGTAAGAGTATAAAATCTGAGCTGGGGATATAGCTCAACAAGAGCACTTTCCTAGCATCCACAAGATCCTGGGTTTAATCCCCAGCACTGAAAAAAGAGGAAGAGGAATATAAAACTGGAAGATATTTACAATAGATAAAGTGAAAAATACAGATTTTACCAAGTAAAATATAACAATGTATGGTTTTATTTGTATGTATAAATGTTTTAAATGCTGAGATTTACAGGCTATAGTTTCAGCTGTGTTACCTTGGTTTGGGTCATCTCTATGAGTAACTATTATATGGTAACATATCATTATAACTTGTTCAGTAATGAGGCCAATGATACTGATCTAATCCCCCAAACATGACAGTTAGCTTTGCTCTGTTCTAATATTACAATTTGTCCATGTCATTATACCTACAATGATAAGATCTAATGCTGCCTTAAAACCATATAAAGAGAGAAGGTGCAACACAGTAATCACATCATGATATACAAACCACAATCAACATCATTACAAACTGAGTGACACTGGTTTTCTTACCTTGGTCCATTGCTGTCTTTTCTCCTGGTTGAACAGTTGCCTTGTTCGGCTTTGGTTCGCTGATCTATGAACTCATTTGCACTCCTATCTACAACTTCTCCTGCATCAAGTGCTCTGTGTAGTCGATAGTTGACCATCTTCAGAACAATGAAAACAGCAGCTATCACAGGACAATAAACTGCTACTATAATCATGGAAGAAGGAAGGGCCTTTAAGAGAAAGGAAAGGAAGATAAGCATTTTAGAATTTTATATTTTATTCCATTAGAGAAATCTGTATCTAAAATAATATACACACATATTTACATACAAAGCACTATATTACAAGTGCTAAGTTGCTGCAAAGGTCTAAGACTACACTGCTCAGTACAGAAGCCAATATATGAGGTCGGTAAGCACTTACAATGTGGTTCAGTTTGAACTGAGATGTACAGTGAGAATAAAACAAAACTGGATTTCAAAGACACAGTATGAACACAGGCATAGTGGTGCATGACTGTAATCCTAGCACTTAGGAGGTAGAGACAAGAGGATAGTGGGTTAAAAGCCAGAGTAGCAAATTTAGTAATTTGCAGTTTATTGTCCTGCAACTTAGTGAAACCCTGTTTCAAAATAAAAAATAAAATAAGGCTGAGGGTGTAGTTCAGAAGTTCAATCCCCAGCACCACATACACAAACAAAAAGACAGTATGAAAAAAATAATGTATCTAACTCCTATGTTGGTTGTATGATGAAAGAACACTTAGATTATACTGGATTAAGTAAAACACTGTTTAAATCAATTTCACCTATTTCTTTTTACTTACTATGGCTATCAGAAAAAATTTAAATTACCTATATGACTCTCATTGCAGTTCTACTGGACAGTGCTAATACACAGTCCATGGTAAAAAGCTTATAATACAATTGTATTACTCTACATGTGAATAGGTCAGGGCTGTGATCCAAATATAATCCCTGTTCATGTGCTCTGTGTAACACTTTTTTAGGATACAAAGATTATTTGTCTTCCAGAAAACTGGAAGTTAAAACTGTCATAATAATGACCTTAGGACTGTACAACCAGAGATAATACATGGGAGATAAACAAAATACAAGCAACCTTTATTTTAAAATACGAAAAAAGAAGAAAATACAGCCTACCCAATTAAAAAAAGAAAAAAGAATGCAGAACAGAATCAAGTAATAAGTAAATTGAAATAGATCTGTCAACCATCCTGGGTGTGGGGATTGCAGACTCATCATACTTGAGGATTAAGCAATGTAGAGCCTGAACTCCAGGGTGGCAGGCTCATAGACCACCCCATGTGGAAGATCTCAGAGTACTGTTGGCAAAAAGTATAAAACTAAGCTCAACTTATCTATATTTTCATGACAAAAATCATCCTGGATGTCTGTAGCTCCAGATTGGACATTTCCTTAAGATTCAAACTCCAGCATCTGAGAACATGACTCCAAATTGGCTTGGAAAGAAGAATTTCAAATTGCTCAAGATGGAAAAATTGAAAAAGTCCTGATAAAACTGGAAGGCTTAGAATACAGGGATAAAAGTAATATTTTTTAAGTTATTTAAGAAGGAAAAGCCCACAGATTAGTAATACTTTTTTGGTTTTTTTTAAATACATGGATTAAGAAGGCCTGCATATTAATATATCTAAAAAATTAAACTCCTGATTACAATTTAAAGTGTTACTAAACTACTGGTTTAAGCTTATAACTAAATTTTTAAATGTATTTAGAATTTTATAAAATCCATAAATGCCAGAATTAGAAGAATTAAGTACTTATATATGTCAGATAGTTTAAGTATTTAAAATGAATGGCCAATTTATAAATGAAACTAAAGTTAGAGATCTTAAGCTATAAAAAAAAACCTTCCTAATATGATTGTTAAAATATGTTAGATTTGTAGATAATTGAGTTTAAAATCTTCATTGTTTAATATATAGCTTTAATAAATCTAATAATCAGTATGAAAAACAAAAGTACCCTTGAATTTCTGGACAAAATGTTCTTACTCGTGCACACGTGCGCTTCCCCCCCCCCCGTCATACACACACACACACACACATTTTACCACTTGTAGAATTTACAAATATTTTGTAAGACGTTTGAAATGTTCACATAATACTAGAATTCTTCAGCATCCTTCCTTCCAGATAGGAAATTGAGATCTACTAAATTTGAATGACTAAACCAATAATACCCATCTTAATAACATCTTAACAATATTAAAGGAGGTTATATGCCTATTTCACCACAGGTTAAATTCCACATTACAGATTCCATATCAAATGCAGAGTGTCAATGAAGAATAAATCAAAGTTCCATCCTAATTCACCATAGTACACATTGAGGTAAAAATGATTGTTAGGCACAGTAGTACACATCTATAACCTCAGTTCTTTGGAGCTGAGACAGGAGGATTGCAAGATTAGACAACTAAGCAAAATCCTGTCACACACACACACAAAAAAAGGCTGGGTGTGTAGCTCAATGGTAAAATGCCCGAGTTCAATACCCTGTACCACATTCACACACATCAAATAATAATAATAATGGATAATTGAGTACCAACAAACACTAAAATGTAAAGATTTCTATATGAAGTACAGAATTTCTCAAAAACACTGCACAAAGACTGAAAACATAATGAATTTGTTTTCAAAAATGAAAATAAAAGTAATCATTACATACTGGAAACCAGTATCAGATGAAATAACACTTGCACTTTCTATTCAAAATTATAAAAGTTACTCATTTATTTTGCATGATGTGGTTTAGATACATGTGCCCTCTTGGTGGTTGTCCCCAGGGTTTCTAGGGACAGGACAGCTGTGTTCCAATAGTTTCACTTTTCCCAAAGGGGTTAAAGTGAGTAGACACACATGGGTATTGGGTGACTTTGTTTAAACTTGTTCTCTACCTCCATTAAATACCTTAAGCTCTCAGCTGAAGGCAGCTGACAACACTAGCATCAGATCATAACAGATCATTAATACTATAAGAAAACTGTAAATGGTGTCTTCCTTTAAAGGGTTTCAGTGGTCCCCTAAAATCAAACACCAAAACACTAGAAACTAGTTACCTCACCTAATCTTCAGTTTTATGAATTATTTATTAAAAGGGCAAAATAAATGGTATTTACTATTTGCATATATTTTATTAGATTATAAATATTTTTTGAAAAAAGATTTTTCAGATTCAGAATTCTAATCAGCAAAAGGTAGCAGCTTGTGAGAAAGCAGGTTCTTCAGAAGAAAAAAAATTTACAAGATAAAATTGCTCATTCTTATGTTTAAAATATTTTTATATCTCATTCAACTACCCACAAAGTAAACTACCTTCTAAATTAAAATTCCTATTATTAATTTTCCTGTAGGTAACTGACTTCATGTTAGTTATACTTCATTAAAAAAATAATACTTTAAAAAGTACTTATAGCCAGGCATGGTGGCGCACACTTGTAATCCCAGCATTTGAGAGGCTGAGACTAGAGGATCCAGGTTCGCGGCCAGCCTCAGCAACCTAGTGAGGCCCTCCTCAACTTAGTGAGACCCTGTTTCAAAATGAAGAATAAGAAATAGGGCTGGGGGTATAGCTCGGAGGTAGAATGCCCCTGAGTTCAATCCCCAGTGCCGCAAAAAAAAAAAAAGTACTTATAAGCCGGGTGTGGTGGCACACACTTGTAATCCCAGTACTTGGGAGATTGAGACAGGAGGATCTGGGTTCACGGCCAGCCTCAGCTACTTAGGCCCTCCGCAACTTAGTGAGACTCTGTTTCAAAATAAAGAGTAGAATGCCTCTGGGTTCCACCCCCAGTACTGCCAAAAAAGTACTTATATTTCCAAAAGGACACTTCTCACCTTCTGGGGTTGTAATATATTATTGTTGATGTTACCTTCAAAGTAATGCAGATGCAACCAAGCACATTAACAGTCCCTGGGTAATAAACACTGATCTGTTTTATCATCAAATAAAAGTCTACGCACAGGTAAATATTGCTTGTGTAGAAGGGCTGGCTTTCCTTCCTTCCTCCGATACCACCAGCAGTGGACAGCAGAGATAGAAGATGGCAGAGCAGCTGGTGTAATACTGATGGACAAACAAGGCCCTCATTAAATAACTATAAAGGTCACAGCACTGGAGGCACAAGATGAAGGCCTGCAGAGTCATCCCTGGCTTCAAATGACTTTCCTAGACATTATAAACGTGTTTATCTTATACATCAGAACATCATAATACTTAAAAGATAATTAATGCAGACAAGTTGGGTATCTTTTATTTCTATTATGTTATAATTAGCTTTTTTATTTTTAAGATGCATTTATTGTGTACTTAATAGTAGATATTCAAACTAGTTCAGCCAGAAATCAGTGTTATGTCTTGAAGGTTAACAGAATGGCAGGCACATCACTTAAATTGAGACCAAGGTTGTAAAAACAAAAGTTCTTCTTAAAATATCCATAATTACACCAGGTGTGGTGGCATACACTTGTAATCCCAGTACTTGGGAGGCTGAGACAGGAGGATCACAGGTTCAAGGATAGCCTCAAACAAGTTAAGTGAGACTCTCAGCAACCTAGTGAGAACCTGTTTCAAAAGAAAAAAATAAGCTGGAGATGTAACTCAGAGGTAGAATGCCCCTGGGTTCAATACCTAGTACCACAAAAAAAAAAAAAAAAAAAAAATCCATCATTAATGCAAGACATCTTTATGTTTGCATTATATTTGGGGAGTTAGTACTATTACAACCCTCTCATTATTTCCTCTCATTATTTGAGGCAATTTTTACCAAATTTCTGGTCTTATAGACTTAATGGGCATTCAGGAAACTTGTGAAACTAGGTATTTTAAGTAAAAAATTATCACATCTGAATTTCTTAAGCTGGAAGAAGAGTTCAAGACTAATTTCAAGTGCAAAATTATAGAACAAATATTTTTAAAAATCTTAGCTAGGTGTGGTGGTGCACTCCTGTAATCCCAATACTTGGCAGGCTAAGACAGGGGGATCACAGGTTTGAAGTCAGCCTCAGCAACTTTGTGAGGCTCTCAACAACTTGGTGAGACCGTTTTCAAATAAAAAAATGGGCTGTGGATGTAGCTTAGAGGTAGAATGCCCCTGGGTTCAATCCCTAGCCAAACACACACACACACACACACACACACACACACACACACACACACACACACGCAAATAAATGTTTATATATTATAATTATAACTATATTACATAATAAATATTACAAGCTTAGAAGATAGAAGATTTTTAAATCATGAGTCTCAAAGAACATACCAGAAAAGAACTAATTAAAATTAAGAACTCTGTTCACTGAGAGACATAACAAATTAAGTGAAAAGATCAGCCACAAACTAGAAGATGCATTAAAATAGGTATTATTGTGTACACATAATGAGATATATAAAAAACTTCAAAAGTAATAACAAAGAGGCAAACAAACCAATAAAAGTAAGAACAAGACAGACTTACATGGAATAGGAAATATAAATGGCCAATAAAAACAACTCATGACAGTGTTGGACTTCACCAGGAAAACACAATTTAAAACCACAATAGTATACCACGTCAACAAGTATTAAGAAATAATATAAATAATCAGCATAGAAGCTGGATGAAGTGGCATATGCCTGTAACCCCAATGACTCTGGAGGCTGAGGCAAGAGGAACTGAGAGCAACTTAGTAAGACCCTATCTCAAAAAAAGCATAGAGAAAACTGAAAACCTAGCTCAGTGATAAAATGCCCTGGGTTCAATCCCCAATACCAACAGTAATAATAACAAGTATAGAGAACCAGAACTCCATAAACTGCTAGAATACAAATTGATGGATAGACAGCCCAAGACCCAATAATTTCTCGTTAGTATAAAATTGACGCTAACAAATGCAATACTAGGAGACTTACAAAACGTGGGGGAGGAAGCAGGCTGTGGTGGCACACACTTGTAATCCCAGTACTTAAGAGGCTGAGACAGAAGGAGCGCAAGTTCGAGACCAGCCTCAGCAACTTGTGAGGGCCTCTGCAACTTAGTAAAACCATTTCAAAATAAAGAATTAAAAATAGGGCTGGGGGTATAGCTCGGAGGTAGAATACCCCTGGGTTGAATTCCCAGTACCACCCCCTAAAAAGGGGGAGGACTTCAATTCTCAATCAAAAAATCAGCAGAAGCCGGGCGTGGTAGCGCACGCTTGTAATCCCAGCATTCGGGAGGCTGAGACCGGAGGATCCAGGTTCGCGGCCAGCCTCAGCTACCTAGTGAGGCACTCCGCAACTTAGTAAGACTTCGTTTCAAAATAAAGAATAAAAAATAGGGCTGGGGGTATAGCTCGGAGGTAGAATGCCCCTGAGTTCAACCCCTAGTACCGCAAAAAAAAAAAAAAAAATCAGCAGAAAAATGGAAATTATAAACTATTTACCAATGGAATATAATACAGCAATGAAAACTAAAGCTACCTGCAGCAAAACACACAAACTGTACAAATACAACATATTATATGCCAAATGTAAACTTATACTTTATTGTGTCTTCTTGATTTTTTAGATGATAGTCTGCATTTTTATAATCGGGAGAAAAAGCTAAAATTTTAATAGTAATACAAAGGTTTTCATAGGAGAATATATTACCTTTTATATTTAATGAAGACATCTATATTGATCTCAATAATGGATGATTTAGCAATAAATCAATTTCCAGAACAAAGCAGTTTCTTAACCTCCTCCTTATTTGCAAGAGGAGTTAAAAATCTTAATTCTCAACTAAATGTCACTGAGTACAGACAGAAGTATTAACAGATAACAGATAGGTTATCTAGATATTAAGACCAAATACAAAGCCAAAAGGCCTCCTGACTGAGAACTAGGTTAGATGCTTTTAATAAGATCATTCCTCCTAAAAGTTCGGTGGGTAGAAATACAAATTAAAACCTCAAATCAAAACCAAAAGGATGCCTATTATTTAAAACACAAGGCACTGGTGAGATGTGGATAAACTGGTGTCACCTTTATGCATTATTGATGGAAATATAAGATGGTATGGCCCCCATAAAAACAGTACAGCAGTTCCTCAAAAAGTTAAAAATATAATTACCATATGATCTAGCAATCCCACTCTTGCACACATAGCCAAAAGAATTGAAAGCATGAACTCAAAGAAATTCTTTGCACACTCAGGTATTTAATAGCATTATTTGTATTTGGAAAGACACAAGCCAAATATCTATCAATGGATGAATGAACACACAAATGTGTATTCATACAAGGAAATGTTATTCAGCTTTGAAAAGGAAGGGAATCATGTCATATGCTATGACCTGAATGAGCCTTGAAGACAGTATGCGAAGTGAAATAAGGTAGCCACAACCAGACAACATGCCTGATAAATGCGCTTATGAGAAGTATCTAAAGTAGTCAAATTGGTAGAAACAGCAGAATGGTGGTTGCCAGGGGCTGGCAGGAGCAGGAAGTGGTGGAGGAAAAGAGTTGTTTGATGAATATAGTTTCAATTTGACAAAATGAAGAAATCTAAATCTAGGAGATTTATTATGCGACAATGTGAGCACACTTACTACCACTGAACAATAGTCTCTCCTTGTTCATGAGGGAGTATGTTCCAAGACCTACCCCCAGTAGATGCCTGAAACTGCAGGTAATACCTAACCCAGTATGCTTTTTCCTATACATACATATGATATGGTTTACTTTATAAATTAGACACAGTATGGGGTTAACAATAACCTGTAGATTGCAGCAACCTCAGCATACATTTTTTTTTTTTTTTTAAGTCAAGAACTTTAACCTTGTTTCTTAAAGGAAGCACTTTACAGCGCTTCTGAATTACCAGTACCACTACTCTAGAGCCTTGGGACTATTACGTTGAAAAAAATAAAAAAGCTTGCTTGGACACAAGTATGTGATACTGCCACAGTGGAGCTGCTAACCAAGCGGGTTACTAAGTGATTAATGGATAGATAGTATATACAATGTGGATATGGTGGACAAAAGTTGAGTCACATGCTGGGCAAGAAGTTACCGACTCAGAACAGTGCTCCACTTAAAACTTATTTCTGGAACTTTCCAGTTAATATTTTCAGACAGTAGTTAACCACAAGTAACTGAGAATGCAGAAAGTGAAAGTACAGGTAAGAGGACTACTGTACACTTGAAAATAGTTCAGATTTTTTAAAGATAAAAAATGATTAAGTTGGTAAATTTAATTATGTGTTTTTCACCATTATTTTGTTTTTGTTTTTTTAAAGCTGGATAGATATTTCATTTTGTCTTCTCTCTAGTGAAGAAAGAAAATGAAATTCTGAGTAACAAGCTCAGAGACTGAACATTTAGTCTTCTTTAATTCTGACTACTTAGTCTTTTTTTTTCTTTCTTTCTTTCTTTTTTTGCAGTACTAGGGGTTGAACTCAGGGGCATTCTACCTCCAAGCTATACTCCCAGCCTTATTTTTTATTCTTTACTTTGAAACAGAGTCTCACTAAGTTGCTGAGGCTGGCTGCGAACCCGGATCCTCTGGTCTCAGCCTCCCAAATGCTGGGATTACAAGCGTGCACCACCATGCCCAGCTCTGACTACTTATTCTTAACATAAAATATTTGTGATACTTCATCCAGGAATTAATAGGTTAAAACTAATCAATATGCAAAATATTTTTGATAGAACCCTTGAAGAAGCCACTTGGAATCATGGAAGTGACCAAATAAGAATTATCAGTCACAAGCTAAACTTATCCTATATTTGTTTTAAAATGTTAAGTGAATGATTTTCCCCTATGGTCTACTATATCTCTACTTACTCTGCAGGGCAGAAAAAAATCTTTTACACAATGCTCATTTCCTTCTGCAGCAATGTGAAAATATATGATCACTGTCTACGCCTTATTTGGGATTCATAATTTTCCCTACTTCCACCACTGACTCAACATCTTGAAGTATACTGTTGCCAAAGACTGTTTTCTTAACACACTTGTAGATTCTCCATTTATTGAACTGATCTCAATGCATCTTTTGCAGTCCATGCTACAAAGCAATTTACCACTAAATCTAATAGTGATTATCATGTGTGATACACATTTCTAAGTGCTTTGTGCATAGTATCTATCATAATCACCTTATGAGGTTGGCTGTATTATTATCTCCACTTTACAGATGGAAAAGATGAAGCACAAAAAGGTTAAGTAATCTGGTCTCAAAATAAGACATTCAAGAGTAGTTTAGCTCCAGAGTCAAGAGCCAACAAACTTTTAAAAAATTCTTTTTTAATGACAGATAATAATCATACTTTGGGGTAAGGGGATATAGGAGAGTGAACCAAAGGCCATTCTATTCTGAGCTACACCCCCAGCCATTTTTATTTTGAAACAGGGTATCACTAAGTTAGCTGCTAAGGGTCTTGCTAAATTGCTGAGGCTGTCCTCTAACCTGTGATCCTCCTGTCTCAGCCTCCCAGAATTACAGGCATGTGCCACCATACTTGGCTATAACCATATACTTTTATAAGACACAGTGTGGGTTTTGTTGTTGTTTAGTTTTGTTTTTTAGGGCTGTGGGTTTTGTTGTTGTTTTGTTTTTTAGGGCAGTTTTTTTGTTTGTTTGATTTTTGGTCTTTTTTTTTTTTTTTTTATTGTGTGTGTGTGGGGGGGGGGTAATTAGGGATTGAACCCAGGGGTATTCTACCTCGAGCTATTCCCCAGTCTTATTTTTTTAATTTTGAAACAGGGTCTTGCTGGGTAGCTGAGGCTGGCTTCACACTTGTAATCCTCCTGTCTCAGCCTTCCAAGTACTGGGATTACAGTGTGTACCACCACACCCAGCTATTTTGGCACATTTTTACAACTGTGTATTAACCAAGTCAAGATACTGAAGGCTATCTATCATCAAACATTTACCATTTCTTTCTGGTAAAAACATTCAAAATCCTCTCTTCTAGCTACTTTGGGTTATACGATACAATACTGTTAACTATAGTCACCTTCTGTGTGGTTGAACACCCCCACTTATTCCTCCTATCTGGTTGTGACTTTGTACCCATCTGCAAGTTCTGTTTTCATATAAGACCCAACAACTAATATTTCACAATTTGTAGATGATCTGTTCTAACTACTCTGCTGTTACAGAGTAAAAGCAGCCATAGACAAATGAGCCATAAACAAATGAGCATGGTGTGTTCCAGTAAAACTCTGTTTATGAACAATGAAACTCAGATTTTATATAAATCTTACATGTCATGAAACACTAACTCTTAATTTCTTTTCAACCACTAAAAAAATGTAAAAATCCATTCTTAGTTCGTGAGTCAGGTAAAAACTGCATGGGACACAGTCTGCTGATCTCTGCTCTAAATAATTCTTTTTCTGCTTTAACTAACCAATAACCACACAAAAGATTGCCAATCACTTCTCCCTCATATATGCCAAGTGCAAGTATGTACCTCCAACATCACCAGTTTCATCCAACTGTGAAGCAAAGTTACTCTTTCACAATGTGTCCCCTTGAAATCAAGGAACATGCAACAGGGTCATTTAGTAATAAAATACTGAAATTAGCTTATCTTGTTTGTTGCCCAAGTAAAATAATTGTAATTAATTTTTAAAAGTAGTTGTAAAGTTTTCCAGAAAACCATATAGTATACTATAAGAAGCTATAATTCTGGATACTACCACTATTTTTTATGTGTTCCCCTTTAATGAGAAAATTTATCAATGTACACTAGAAAGCACTAGTTTAGTCTTATAGAAAAGTGATTCTACAGAAAGCACTAAAAAAAAACTTCAAAGTCCTTCTGTCACTATTGGACAGTCTCAAAACAGGTAACTGACAAAGGACTAGGAACAATACAATAAAGAAAAAGTTTTAAATAGATACAAACATGAAGACTGAATTTCGTCTCTAAAAAAAGATTAACTGTAAGAAAATCACAGAAAGTTAAAAAACGAAAAACATTTAGGTCAGCCTTTCAAAATAATACAAATAGTCACAAGTTTACATTTCTCTATACCTCCGTAAATTAAATGTTTTTCCTCAAAATGTTTAGCTATAACTTTACAACTAATAAATACAACTGCCACTTCCTTGAAGCTATATTTTGTCTTCAGACATATTATAGTTTGATATAAAAAGTTAATAGTTTTTGTTTCCACATTCAAAATACTAAACTCAACCAGATTCTTCTTTTTAAGTCCATGCTTCTCTCTGATCTATGAATGGTGCCAACTACAAAGGTAAGAAAATGGTGCTTCTGGTGCGCTACCACAGAAACAGTAACGGCAAATACAGAAGGGAAAACTGAACTTAACCTTGTCTTACCTTGAAAAATTCTGTCTGCTCTACCAATCTCTTCTAGAAAAACAAATCACAGATACCAATCCTATCCTAAATTGTAGGTTCCATCTATCAATATCTGAGCTGTTATTAACACTTTTTCAGATAAAAACAGAACAGTTAAAAGAACTGCCTTCTTTCCACATTCTGCCTAAAAGTCAGTCAGTCCTACAGCTGTCCTCACTAGGTGCAAATAAGTGATGGGGAGAAGTGGCCACTCTTTGTAAAGCTCTACAGTGAGCCAGTTGGCACTGAGTTCTAGCTTTCCTACTTACACCTAAAGTGGCTATGTGAGGGTGGGGGAGTCTACTTACTCATCCTAGTGCAAAAATTCTTTTTGGCTTATTCACAAGAAGAACAAACAGATACATTAATTTCTGCAAAGTGTGAAATTCAGTTCCATAGCTGTATCACCTTTTGTTTCTGGTGAACAAAAAGAATGTTGGAAAGAAGGGAGAAAAAAGGGCTTAGTAATCAAGTATTATCCGCAAACTTAGAAAATCACTGTTAATTGAGAATAAGTGGAGAGGTTAGATAAGAAAAAGAATGTTTCTAATAAGCCTGAAGTTTTCACATACAAGGTGCCCCCAAAGGACTTAGGAAAGGCCCTGGATCAACAGCCATGGCTCTAGGGATTTAGCCCTCTTGCCAGTTTCCCTTGAGGGTTGAGGTAAAGCATTCTAGTTTGATATTTCCTTTCAGAGAAAGAAGATGCAAAAGAAAAGGAGAAATGTACTCTCAACAGAGAGATTTGGGAATATTTTCCCATAGGAAAAAAAAACAAGATATAATATTCTATAAATCCAACTATACAATGAGTCAAATTAATCTCAGAGGCCTAGCTAAGAACCTGTGTGACAAACTGAAAATATTCCTTGAAGAACTGGATTACAAGTGAACTAAAAGAACTTGGGTCTATCCATATTTCTACAATTTGGGGGGAGGGGTAACAGAATTGAACCCAGGGGAACTACACTACCGAGCTGCAAACCCAGCCCTTTTTATTTGAAAGTGTCTTGCTAAGTTACCTCCCTATGACTTCTAGCCTTCAATCCTCCTGTCTCGGCCTCATACCAGGATTATAGTGTGTGTCACCTCACCAACTCCTATTTCTGCAATTCTGAATTTTATCTACATAATATATATTCCAATCTCCATAACCTGCTTTTAACTTAATCTTTAATAATTCATTATCATGACACTCAAATATCTGCACGTTATTAAATTGTAAGACCGTATGTTATTATAAATACACAAAAGGAAAATGGAGGGGAAAACTGAGCAAGTGGCAAGTAACATAAGACCTTGTAATAACTCTGATAATCATTCTTTCTTTGCTGAGGGATAGTTCTTGGGGGCAGGGACCTAACTTTATAATCAAGTATATACAGTCAGTTCTCTGTATCTGTGGATTCTTCATCTATATATTCAAGTGACTACAGACTGAAGATATTAGGAGAAAAAGACTGTGTCTATACTGAACATGTACAAACATTTCTTCTTGTCATTATTCTATAAATACAACTATTTACATAGCACTTATACTGTGTTAGGTTTTGTAAGTAACCTAGAGATGATTTAAAGAATACGGAAAGATATGCATAGGTTGTAAACAAATACTACACCTTTTTTTGCAGTACTAGGGATTGAACCCAGGGGCATTCTACCTCTGAGCTACACTCCCAGTCCTATTTTTTATTCTTTATTTTGAAACAGGGTCTCACTAAGTTGCAGAAGGCCTTACTAAGTAGCTGAGGCTGGCTGTGAACCCGGATCCTCCAGTCTCAGCCTCCCAAGTACTGGAATTACAAATGTGCCCCACCACACCTGGCTTACTGTATCATTTTATATAAGGAATCTGAGCATCCCAGGCTTTGGCATGGGAGGGGTCCTGGAACCAATCCCATAAGGATACCAAGACAATTATACAGTAATGTGGTGTACTAGCGATGAAATTCTGTAAAATGAGAGCAAGATGGAAAGGGGAAAGATGGGATGTACTTTTGTGTGTGTGTATGTGTGTGGTACTAGGGATTGAATCCTGGAGCATTCTACCTACAAGCTACACCCCCAAACCCTGTTTTATTTTTATTTTTTGAAAGAGGGTCTCATTAGGTTGATGAGAATCTCACTATCTGCCGAGGCTGTCCTACAACCTGCCATTTTCCTGTCTCAGCCTCCCAAGTACTGGGATCACAGACTTGTGCCACCAAGCCTGGCTTGGAATGTACTTCACTTAGCACAGCTTTTCCCCAGTTTCCAAAATCATTTTTAAACGATTATAGGGAACAAAAGGGAGGTAATAAACAATTTTCACATAATTCCCAAAAGCTTCCAAATAATTTCTACCTAGAAGGATTTGTCAGAGACAGCACTCTTTGAAATTTTCAAAAACGAAGCTAAGAGGAAGGCCTCTAAATACAACATACCCAATCCCAGGCATGGTGGCACAGCACATGCCGTAATCCCAGTACTTGGCAGGCCGAGACAGGAGAATCACAGATTCAAGGCCAGGCTCGGCAATTAAATACAGTATGCCAAACGATCTAAATAATAGAATTAATGATCTAAATAATAGAATTAATTAAATCCTTTCCAAAACGAATCCCTCCTATGTGTTAAAATGGTTTTCTGATGAGGTTAATGTATGTATTCTCAAGCCATTGAGCAGCAGCACACCTAAAGTATAATAAAATAATTGCTATACCTGGGAATTATGACTGGTTACTAAAATATGTCATAACCAGCAAATAAAAATAGAAATGTGGAAGTATTTATACATCTAAAAGAATCTGGTACAGACTTATCTTTCAATATTAGACAGATAATATCATCCAGAGACTACTACTACTTTACCAAAAAATTCCCAAAATGGAATCTGAAAGAATTATTACATGAAAACATAATTTACAGGCATCAGTAATGTTTCAATTTATGTATGGTTTTCTGAGCAGACTAACCATTCTGGCAAGAAGGTGGGGTGTTCCTACTGATTTGTATCTCCTTTTATAAATTAATGACTACATTGTGGTATATAAATCACTCCTTTATTAGCTTAATCAATCTAAGTAAATCCTTGAACAAACTGATAAGACTGAATTTCCAAATGGTATACATAAGGACCAGAAGTTCTCTTATATTCTTATTTATAGCTTGACTTATTTATCAGGATTCATAGTAAGTGAAATCAAGGTTCATTAACAAGTTCTATTAACACGTCTGCAATTCTGAAGAATGGCAACAAGTTTATCCTGTTACTATAGCTCACAAAATACCAGTTCAGTATATATTTAATGGGATTATCTTATAAACAAATATGTATCAAATAATTAGCTTCTTCTTGCGCATATGTAAATGTATAACTATATTCTAATAGATGCAGTACCCTACACAAGAAACAAAAGAAATCACATAATAGCTCAAATTCACGGCTTAAAATGGAAATAATTCAATAATGAAAGTATTATGCCAAAAGAATAATCAAAATTATGAAGATCAATTGGAAACATTTTTAAATGAAATATTGATACACACAAAAATTGATTATAGAATTATTTGATTCTATTTTTGTTTCACTATGATCCACTGGAATAAATTACAAGTTAAAATTATAAAACAAACTGAAAATCAATAAGATTTACAGATTAAAAGAGGTATATTAGCTCTCCTAAGAACATCACCAGAACCCATACATCATTTTCATCACATTTGCCCTGAGCTCATTCAATTTGTTTGAAACAGAATAATGGTAGCACATGCTACATAATCCATTTCTACTTTTAAAAGAAAGTGCTACAATTGGGTGATGTATCATACTAGATTTAAGGTGAAGTAAATATAAAAGATGCCTAACAGAAAAAAAAGACTGAAGAGCACCACACATCTTACTGCTGCTATTTCCTAGTTTTCCATTAGGCAACTCAGATGGACTCCACAAATCAGAGATTTATTCATTCATTAAACTCAATCTACTAACTCAACTAATCACCCAAGAAGTTCCAGACACTATTCTAAGGAATGGTAATAAAACAATAAATGAGAAATTTTCTCTCTGAGTTCTTAGGAGAATGACAGATTTAATGTTTTACCAAGTACCAAGTGTTTTAAATGAATTATCTCACAACAATCCTTTGAAAAAATTATTATCATTGTCTCCATTGTGCAGATGACAGAAATGAGGCTATGGTAAGTAGCAGAAACAGGGTTATATTCAAACACTGTTAGATGGTCTCCCTCCAAAGCAGTGCTTCTCAGCCTTTTTTCAGTACTGCCCTTCTATGGAGCCTTTTTAGACATTTGCTTTCTAATCATGTCCCTCTTCAGAAACTTTAATACCAAAGATATACTTAATATCTGTATGCACTGCATATACATCTATACTTTATACATAGAGATTTTTTTTCATATACACATCCCCAAGAACTAACTTTTGCCTCCCTGAGTATCAGTCACGTTTTGTTAACCGAGAATGCATGCTCTAGGCTAGATTCTCAGCCTTGGTACTGTTAACACTTTGGGCCAGACAATCCTTAGGTCTGGGTGCTGCCCTGCATATGGTGGGATGTTTACCACCATTTTCGGCCTCTATACAGTAGAAGCCAACAGCACAGACAATTGAAAGTAAGTTTAAATCCCCCCCCAAAAAAGTTAAAAGTTTCCCTTGCAACATGCAGCTAGGTTCTTCCATTTACATATTTATCAGGACTCCTGTTGCAGATTTTGTTCATAAGCAACTGGAATGGACAGGATACAAACAGACCTAAAGTACTGCATCTCTGTGGCTGGAATAAAGGAGCAGATGTAATGGCAGCAGCAATAGCAAGGAGTACATACTATCTGATATAAACACAGCAATAAAAGAATCCCACATTAGACCAGTAAGTGAAAGGACATTAATGTTTAATAAAATCCATTTATAATATTGTGCCACAGAACAAGGCTAACCCCCAGCCCAAATTATCCGTGAGGAAAATTATCTCGCTGTAAGTATATGAGAGAACCATAACTAAATCCCTGGGAGAAAAGTGCACTTTATAAACTGGCTTCCACAGTATTCAATAATGTGCTAGTCAAGGAGGGGAGGCAGGATTAAGGATATAATTAGATGGTGCTGGGAAGGACAGCTCTGAGAATTCCAGATTCAGAATACACATTGAAAATGATCAGGGGACACATATTTCACATCAAATAAATCACGGGTAGGTTTTCAGGAGCAGATCAATCAGAAAGAAGCATCTTGCTTGACTACGTAGAGAATAGCAGAAGGTGACTGTGGTGGTGGTAGTACTGAGGTCAAAGAGAAGAAATGACAGAGGCAGTTTGTGTAACTCTGAGCCAGTAATGTAACTTCTAGAGTTCTGTTTCCTCATCTATAAAATGAGAATAATAATGTCTTCATTTTATAAGGCTATGATGAGAATTAAATGAGAAAACCTACAGGTAGATGGTGCACTGGTATATAACAGCACAACAAACATCTGATACTATCAATTATATCACAAACAACTAATCCTCCTTTACTTAATATATAAAAGTGCCCCGATATCAGCAAGAAATGCTGTAGTAGAAAACTGGATAAAGCACAGTTCACAGAAAGATCATTAAGCCTTTGAAAAATTGCTCAACCTCACTCATCATAGGAAAATGCAAATTAAGGCCACTCTAAGATAACTATTCACAGTGGTTTCCTGTGAGAAGTACAAGAAGAAAAAATGGGAGGATAATGGACAGGTACAGAAGGGCAACCTTTCCCACATTTCAGAGTTGTAGTTTTTAATTTTTTTTTTTTTTTTTTTCGGTACTGGGGATTGAACTCAGGGGCATTCTACCTCTGAGCTACACCCCCAGTCCTATTTTTTATTCTTTATTTTGAAACAGGGTCTCACTAAGTTGCAGAGTCTCACTAGGTAGCTGAAGCTGGCCTCAAACCTGGATCCTCTGGTCTCAGCCTCCCAAATGCTGGGATTACAAGCGTGCGCCACCACACCCAGCTTAGTTTTTAATTTTAATTATGCAAATGTATTACCAAATTTTTTTGCGGTACTGGGGATGGAACCTGGGGGCATTCCACCTCCAAGCTACACCCCCAGCCCTAGTTTTTTAATTCTTTATTTTGAAACAGAGTCTCACTAAGTTGCGGAGAGCCTCACGAAGTCGTTGAAGCTGGCCGAGAACTCGGATCTTCTAGTCTCAGCCTCCCAAATGCTGGGATTACAAGCGTGCGCCACTACACCCGGCCTTATTACCGAATTTTAAAAGAAATTAAAGAAAAAATTTTAAACAAACTTTAATAGGGAAGGCCTTTATACCATGATAAAAACTGGCAAATATAACTACTAATTTTTTTTTCAGGTTTCTAACACATTTATTTAGGGAGAAAACAAGGAAATGTGGATCATCTCAAGGGAGAAAAAAAGAGAAAGACAATGGGCTAGCAGATAAGACAGGGGACAGAAAAAGAGAACACTACTAAATATTTTAAATTTATATAATTAGAAAGCCTTATCATAAAGTTAAAAGACAAATTAGAGGCAAACTTTAATATAGGACAAAGAGTTAATTTATTTATTTATACATATATATATGAAATGCACTTAAGATCATAGAAGACAACACAGCTTTCAAAAAAAAGGACAAAGGACACAAAAGGCAGTTAAAGGAAAAAATAAATGCCTATTAATCATATGAAAAGGTAGTCAAAGAATTCATGACTAATGAAACAAATTAAAACAACATGCCATTTTACACTAACCACTAAAAAAGATTTATAACAACCAATGTTGGTAAGAACAAAAAGAAAGTGCTTTTTTCATATACTTGGAAGAATATAAAATGGTAGGACTTTTTTTTTTTTTTTTTTTTTTTGTGGTACTGGGGATTGAACTCAGGACTTTCTACTTCCGAGCTACACCCTATTTTTTTATTCTTTATTTTGAAACAGGGTCTCACTAAGTTGTGGAGTGCCTCACTAGGTAGCTGAGGCTGGCCTCGAACCCAGATCCTCGGGTCTCAGCCTCCCAAATGCTGGGATTACAAGCATGTGCCACCATGCCTGGCTGGACTTTTTTTTTTTTAGGTGTAATATGGCCCAGTTATTTCTATTATAGAAATATATGCCATAAATTCCCACAAGAAATGGTTGAGCATGGGCTTAGCATGTGCAAGGTCCTAGGTTCAATCTGTAGCATACACACAAAGAATATCCCACAAGTAACATCTTATATATTTAAATGTTCACCACAGCATTATTTGCATGGGGGGAGGTAACAAACTAAATGTCCTCCAGTAAGGAACTAATTGACTAAGTTATATATACTTACACAACAGATTACTATACATATGGTTCAGAAAAATCAAGAGGAGCTATACGTACTTCATTGGAACCTACAGTACAATATAATCCCACTGGGTATTTTTAGTACACATATGTATGTATGTTTGTATGTATACAATACCAAGAGTTAGCAATCCTCTCTATGGGGTGGGAACTGGTTGGATAGAGCAGGATAAACAGATGACATCTATTTTGGATAATCTATAATTGACTACTGTCTGGACAGTTTCTACTGCTAGTACTTTCATGACAAAAATCTAATAAGGGACTTTTAAATAAAGAGTTAACTGCTTGAGAAATATGATATACTGGGTTTAAAAAAAAAAAAAAAAAACTATGTAAGTGTAATTGTTAACAGTACCAAAAAGTCTATTCTATAGCCAGAATCAAAGTTATTCAATGAATTATTCTCTGCTGATTTTAAAAAGGAGGTAAGTTAAACCAGCAACCTAAGGAGAAAATAATAGGTTATTTTCAGGCATTCACAAGTAACAAACTAAGACTACCCAGGGTACTGACTGTGAACTTGGAAGTCTCCATCAGAAACACCTACAGGGTTTTTCTGTGGATATATATGGGAGCAGCTGTTTTTCAGAATACATATCTCAGAATCACCCCCAAATACTGATGCTTTGGAGTAGAGCAGAATAGAACCTCAAGTAAGCAAATTTCCAGTTATAGATGGCTAGGTTTTTTTGTTTTTGTTTGAAAGAAAGGTAATGATACTCTGTCCTATGAATTACCTATGTAGAAGACTATCATGTGCCACAGGCAGCAATTCTCAAATGGAGTACCACAACACACACTAGTAAGGTATAAAAAAAGACTCCCTAACAATCTTCTGAAGTGGTTGAATGATTTCCTTTAAAACAAAACAAAACAACAGAGTGAGGATCATCTTTGTATCAGCCTCACTCTAACCTGTATTGTGACATAAGATTTTTTGCTACAGGAGAAGAGAAATGAGCAGTGGCTCACAATGAAATGGCAAAGGAAGGGGAAGTGTCATTTCCAGCTACCCTAAAGAGAATTCTAATTCTCATCACTGTTAGTAACAGAAAAAAGAAAGTTATAATTAGCTGAAAGCCACAGGTTAATGCCTGGAGTAGTATGGTGGCACACTTTATGATTTTACAGTTACTATCTCCATTTCACCTATAGTTATGTCTTTAATAAGGAAGAAAACCGAAACAGACACACAATGAAAGCTTGAGTAATACTGACACTGCAGAGTGATGTGAACAAAATGATGTTCTAAATATGTCAGTAAATGTATAAGATCACCAAATCAAAGGCAATGTAACAGAGAAATCTGCAAAAGAATGCTAACTATGTTAAAACTTAAAAGTCTACAAACTCTAATACTGAACAATACAATATGGTTTAAACTTACAAGAACTAAAGAAGATTGAGAGCAGGAAGAACACCACCACCACAATTAAACAAACTCATAACAAAGAACATTATAACTGACCTAGACTTTTTAAAAGTTAATTGAGCCAGGTATGGTGGTGCACACTTGCAATTCCCAGTACATGAGAGACTGAGACACAAGGATTGCAGGTTCCTGACTAGAACATGGTAACCTAGCAAGACCCCAATTCATAATAAAAAAAATAAAATAAAAATGGGCTGGCAGTGTAGCTCAGTGGTAGAATGACCCTGGGCTCAATCCCCAAGACCATTAACACCAAAAAAAAAAAAAAAGTTAATTGAATGGGAGAAAAATCATTAAGTCAGATTGGAAAATGTGGCTAGAAATGACATTTTTCAGTAACTGGATGATGTGTGCATGTATGAATGTATCACCCTGAATCTATGATGTGTAATTACAATGCACTAAAAAAAAGTATAAAAAGGTAACTGGAAAATTTGAGTATCGACTAGGTATTAGATATTAGGGAATTACTGTTATCTTTAATATGATAAGGCTATTATAATTATATAGGAGATAAAACCTGAAGCAATTAAGGATGAATAAATTTTGGGGGGGGGGGCGGTACTAGGGATGGAACCCAGGGGCATTTTACTTCCAAGCTATATTTTTTTTTATTCTTTATTTTGAAACGGGGTCTCACTAAGTTGTAGAGGTCCTAAGTAGCTGAGGCTGGCTGCAAACCTGCGGTCCTCCTGTCTCAGCCTTCCAAGTAGTGGGATTGCAAGTTTGTGCCACCACACCTGGCAAGCTTCATAATTTTTGCAACATACTTTCAATTGAGTCCCATACACCTGTGGGAGAGAAAGATTATGTATAGATACTGTATATACAGTTGAAGCAAATATATTTCAAAAAGTTCCTAACTGGAATCTAGGTGGAGATCTGAGTGATCACATGCTATTCTTTCAACTTTCTTGTTCATTTGAAAATCTTCAAATTAAGATATTGGAAAACTACAATTAAGCCTATTCTTCAATAGCACATCGTCTATTCTCTAATAGTCCCATGACCTAATGGACAAAAAAAAAGTAAGTCTTTTTGATAATACATCTTTTTATATTAGGCAAAATCTAAAAATATAGAAACCTTTATATTGAAGACTTCATTACCAAAATGTCAAAATAAAACAAAACCCTAATTACTACCCTGCCACATTCATTTTGGTTTTTCATGAGGGTCAGGATGCTTGTGGAGATGATACAGAATGTATATTTGTGGCATAAATAAAATATGCTGAATATAAATGATAATTGATTTGGGTTTACCTGTTTGTTTTTAAATCCTTTCTTTGAACTGTTTCACATACTTACCAAGAATAGTAACCTTATGAACATAAATAATATTCTCAGAAGTTAAAAAATAACTCACTGAGAACCCCTTGACATGTTGAATATATTATAATAAAATACTTGACAGTAGAGCCAAACACTATACCCAAGAGCACATAATTATCTTTCCCCAGAACAAAGACTCATGTGCCTGATGGGAAGGTTGCAGAAACACTGCCTTAGCACAAATGACAAACTTCAGCAAGGTCTAATCATGAGGCCCGTCATGGCGCTTGGTACAGAGCAATGCTTTAAATGTGTGGGTCATCTCTGCATGAAGCATCCTAGAAAATAACTACATCCTCCTCCTTCCAGTTCCCAAACACACTATGACATAATAGGGTTAGTCATATTATATCTTATAAGATGGCTATGTATTTCTCATCACCTCTAATTTATAAATTAGGAAAAAGAACTTTATATAGGAAAAGACAGGTATCCATTTTGCTAAAACCATATTAAAATATAATTAGTCTTTTTCATCTTAAAATGTTTACTTTATACAATTCTTCATATGTAAAATATCTTAATTTTTAGCTAGGCATGGTAGCACATTCCTGCAATCCCAGTACTTAAGATGCTGAGACAGAAGGATCACAGGTTTGAGGCTAGCCTCTGCAATTTAGTGAGTCCCTTGGCAACTTATTAAGACCCTGTTTCAAAATAAAAAATAGAAAATAGGGCTAGGGTGTTACTTAGAGGTAGAATGTCCCTGGGTTTAATCCCTAGTACAAAGAAGAAAGACTACAAATATTCAATTTTCTATAGACTAGTGATAGATGTCAATGCACAATTCAAAAATATTCAGAATATTCTTTGTCCATCTAAAATGTATCTACTTCAGACATAAAATCTCTTATAAAATACATTTGAAAAACTGTTATAAATAGTACAAATCCTCAAAGAATAGAATTCCAGCATCTTTAAGGAAAACAGGAAGAACACCATATTAAAGATGATAATAAGCCAGGCATGGTGGTGCACACTTGTAATCCCAGTGTTTGGGAGGCTGAGACAGGAGGATCCGGTTTGTGGCCAGCCTCAGCTACTTAGGCCCTCCACAACTTAGTGAGACCCTGTTTCAAAATAAAGAATAAAAAATAGGGCTAGAGGTGTAGCTCAGAGGTAGAAATGCCCCTGAGTTCAATCCCTGGTATGGCCAAAAAAAAAAAAAAAGATGAAGTAATAAATACAACACAGTATCTTGGCTCAGATCCTGAAACAGAAAAAAGACCATAGGTGTAATCTATATAAAATGTGAAGTCCATTAATAATAGTACTATACCAATGCTAATTTCTTAATTTTGATAAATGTGCCATGGTTATATAACATTTCAATATGAGAGGAAAAGTGGGTAAAGAGTATAGGGTAGCTCTCTGTACTATATAACTTTTCTATAAATCTAAAATTACGACAAAATGTAAAGCTTTAAACATGGCAATTATGGTGGTTGGACCTGTTTAGTTTATGTCTAGACAACTTTCAAACAAGGAGTGAGGAAGGGTAGGTAGGAAATGGAAAACAGGCAGCTCCGTGATTCAGGCTTCTCAAATTTGTGACTAATCTTCCTGGCTGTTCTCAGGGCAATAGGCTCTCAGGGTTCTACTTGGTTTATACAAAGCTCTACAGAATGGGGCTCCCCCCACCCCTTAAAACCTCAAGAGGAAACAGATTGCTTTTCCCTAGATTTTCTTTTCTTTCTTATCATAACCTAAAGCAATAGTGACTAGCATCAATAGTACAAGTTATAAGGTGCAGCTGTTTAGGTTCCATGGGCAGTGGAAGAACTCTGAACTGTTTTAAAATTCTACAGAAGAAAGTATCCATCCAATCAACTTTGTGGACCATGAGCAGAGGAACCAGAGGAACAGGAAATGAGTAGCTACTTATTTCACAGTGATTTGGTAAAGAAGTCAACAGTAGTACGATCCACAAAATGTTTGTTGTATTCTTTCCACACCACTCGTCTAAGTAATTCTAGTGTTACTAATCTCAGGTGTCCCAGCACACCCTACCAAAGAGTTCTCACCTTCCCCACCATACCCAGACACACACACATTTAACTCAGATTAAATAACAGAAAGAAGCAAGCAATCTCCTCCCAGAATTATCCTGAGCATAAATAGTTGCTATGTAATATGTTAGTGCACTAAACATCTTTAATTTGGACTGAGAAAAGTTTGAATTAAAATTCTGCCTATTACCAAGGACAAAAAGTTACTAAGGTTTTATTCAAAATTCCATTGAATAAGAAATTTACAATAATGCCCTGTTTTGGAAAGTGCTGACTGAGGGTGGGAAGTAATCCCAACACAGTTGATGGAAACTTAAATTAGCACTACCTTTCAGGAGCACAATTTGTCATTTCTGACCATTCTCTTCTTTTCAAATACTGTTTCCATGGCTCTGTTCCTGTCTTTCTTTTCCTATATTCCTCTCCGCTGTTTTTTTAAATGTTGGGCCTTGGAGTTCTTTGTACTGAGTTTTCAGGTGTCCCCAGAAGATCTTATCCGTATGCTGATAACTGCTAAGTCTATTTTACCCCACATTTCTCTCCTAAACATTTCCTCTACAACACTCCGAACTGAAGCTCTCCAATCTCAAAGGTAACCTCAAAAATTGTTCAGCAATATTACCATCTCTCAGTAGTCAATTAACTTACTTTCCCATGCACCAAAATTAAGGAAAGCTTTCATATTTGGGGATCTTTCTCAAATCTTCAATATCCTCTTCCCTTCTCCCTCACTCTCAACAGAAAACATGCTGCAAGCCAAGATTACACAAACAGTAAAGGATGGACTTCAACTTTTACCACCAACTGTTTATCCCTCCTCCATCAGCATTCACCCATTTCTATTTCTAGGAATGTATACAAAAGACTAGAACAAAAATTTAACCTCAAGAGTATTCACCATAGTGTTTTCTAAATGGCTAAAAACTGGAAATAAACCTACATAATCAGTAGGTTTATAATAGTGAAATGATTAGATTAGATTATGTGTTGTAACACATTCAAACAGTAGGAAGTGAAAGGAAGTTCTGAGATATTCTGACTGACAGATTGGTGAGATGCACTCATAGGTGTGGGGGAGGGGATGGTATGAGCGAAGAGAAACAGGACAGTGCCATTAACTAAGATGACAGATTAAAATAAAAAGGTTTGGGGAACGGGAGGTTCGGTGGGGCAGTCAGAATGGTTTTAGACACACCTCTGAGCTGCCTGTGAGAGAGCCAAGAGGATCCACTGAGTAGCATCTAGAAATTAAGTCAGGGACTGGGAATTAGGAGCATTATTGATTGTGTTCTTTAAATTTACCTAAAGCACTTATAATACACACATTAATGGGCCATACTCCAGATCATCAGTCCCTCTTGTATAAACAATTTTAATGTCCTATTTCATCACCTAGGGATATAACCCTGTATAAAAGAATACAATGTGCTGAGCAATATGTTACCACAATGGTTTGACTTAATAAATCCAGAACTATCTAATCTCCTCCAGACATACAGCATTACAGAGAAAACATTGCTCTAATTAGCCATTCTTTCAAATGACATTTACTTCTGAAGGCCATTCTGAAGGTGAATAATTTCTCTATTTCATGAGTATTTTATTGCGAAATACTCAAGAAATATCTCACAAATTAGTAAATCAAGGTTCAGGAAGGTGAAGAGTTGTGCCCAGAGGACACACAACCAATAACAAAGGTCAAGATTCAAAAGTCAAGATAACACCAGTTGTAGTCACTGGCTTTCCACCACACAAAAATGCCACCCACCCACAAAAACTCACCATCTGTGACACGTCATGTACGAAAATAAAAAGGGGTGAGCAACATAAGGAGAAAAAGAGAGATAATCAGACCTCAGGAGAAAAGAAACTACTTTATTTTCACAACTTAAGAAGTTCTACAATTGTACAAGCTATAAATTCCACCTCTGAAATTAACCACACAAGCTCTTGATAGAAAAAAATGTTTGAATCCTATACAGAAGTCCTAAGACTCTTCATAACTCAGTGTATCTCTCTATAGATAGGTATTTTGTTTTTTGATTCTGGAAATTCAACCCAGAGGCACTCTACCACTGAGCTATACTCCCAACCCTTTTGTTATTTTTGAAACAACAAGGTCTTACTAAATTACCCAGGCTGGCCTGGAACTTGCAATCCTCCTGCTTCAGCCTACCAAGTGCTTAGGATTACAGGCATGCACAACCATGCCTGGCTAACTTAGGTTCTTTTGAAAATATAAAAATCCAAGTAAAAGACAACCTGTATAGTGAGTATGGATTTAAAAAGTCCTGTGTAAATCCCAGTTCACCTCTCTGCCTAAGGTTACAAAACAAGTCACTAACAGCTAAGCCTCATGAGGACGCAAGGTTTGGGATAAAGACCATATACACTATCTAATAAAGTTATTATCATTTGTAATTATTATTGGAAGTGCATAAGAGCAATAACCTATGGCAGACACTTTAACACAAAGAATGTTAGATTTTGCTTTATTTTAGGTATATACTTCAAACTGTATTACTAGTATATTCCAAAAATGTTTACAAATCCTCTTTGCTAACCCCTCCAGATGAAGTTCCATCCACCTTCCCAAGCTAGACTTTCAAGTTCCTTGAAGGCAGAAGCTGTGTCTTGTTCATTTCTAATCATTCACTTAGCATCTAATTACTTATGTGCTTGATGCAGACATAGGTCCTCAGAATACAGCAGTGAGCATAATAAAGTCCCTGCTCCATTAGAGCTTATATTCTGAGATAACAAAAATATTAAGCAAAAAAGTACATATATCGGTTAGCAATAAATACTATTTAAAAGGAGGATGAAGGGCTTCAGAGTATAGTGAGAGCTCAGGAAGTTATTTTTAAATAGGGTATATGGGAAAGCCTCACATACACCAGAAACCTATATTTGGGGAGGAAGAGTCATTCAAACAGACAAAAGAGCAAGTGCAAAGGCCCTAGGGCAGAAGTATACTATTTGGGAAGATTATTAAGTAGGCAATGGGGGGGGGGGCATTGACAGAGACATATGGGAACTGGGCAGGCTCAGAGAACAGAAGAGTGACATGATCTGAAAGAATCACTCAGACTTCGGTATGGAGAGGAGAGAATAATGAACAGAAGCAGTCGGCTTCATTAGAACACTGCAGTAATCCAGAAGGGAAAGAACGGTGGCTTGAATGAGAGTAGAGGTGGTGATGCTACTGGTGTTGACAATGAATGGGGTTCTAGTTAAGTTGTGAAGATTGTACCCATTAGATTTGCTAACGGAGTAGCTGTGGAAAGAAAGAGAAGAGAAAGAGCTTTCAAAAGACCTGGGAAGAGTCAAATTTGCCATTAACTGAAACAACAAAGTCAAAGAAGCAATTTTATTTTTCCAGAATCCAGCAAAGTGTCTAGTACATATGAGAATTAAATTTAACTAAATAAATTCCCAAAATGAAGCAGGTAAACACAATGGACTGTTTTCCATTTGCTCTAATATTTCTTTAATTAATTACACAAAGAGGCTTAACCATGCTCATGCAGGTGCTAACATTGAAACCCTACACTGGGTTGCAGCAACTAATCTTAACATCTCGAAAATCATTTTCAACTTTAAATCTACAACTCTTCTGGATACAAGAGAAATCTGCTAGCCAAGCTCTGTGACAGCCTGAGGATTCTTACACCCAAAGTAATTAACCTGTTCATTAATGATGTCATATTCCTGGAAGGTATAGTGGTGCAAATAGAACTCCCTAGGCCAGAACTAATTGAAACCATAACACTTCATGATAAATCTTCAGAGTGCGACAAGACTGAACAAGCCCCCTAATAAAATAAGCCATCCACATTTTTAAAAAAACAGCTTTTTAAAGCTCAAACAGTAAGTCTCTTCAAAACAACTTCAATGAAAAACTGAAATCTGCTCGAGAATGTGAAATTTAGCACATATTCCCCCAAGCAGGCACTTTTCCTGAAACTAAGAGTCACTGAGGGAAGAATTGCGTGTCTGCACCTTTGGTACTTCTCAATTTCGGGATTTTCTAACCCAGCATCCTGACTCTAGCTCCATGAAGAACCAAAAAGTTAACAGAAACATATTCGAACGGATTCTCTGGAAATAAAAAGTGACTATCTTTTCCTCCCTTCCCATTACTTTAAAATTTCAACTAAAGCTTTAAGTACCATTTCTCTGCACATTAGTTTCTCTAATGCCCCACCCTAACCTATGGTGCCTTTTTAAAAAAGAAAGAGAAAGCGCCTACAACTTTCGGTGAAAACATTGTTTACAAACAGATCATTCAGAGGAGCTGGTCGTACTGAATTAAGCAACAGGCAGGACTTTCCCATCAAAGGCCTTGAACCAACCCAAACAAATCGGTGAAATGCCAGCCAGATTCCCCGTATCTCCCCTGCTCCCTCCCCGCCAAAGTCAGCCTGCAAAGGCCACAACCACTGACCACCGAGCTAAGCAGAAAAAAAGTGGCCAGAAAAGCAAAGATCTTTGAGAGGTAGGAGGGCGACAAGCCAGGTTTGCAACCACCACCTAGCAGCGAGCAGGAGCCCGGACGATCCACAATGACACTCGGAGCCGGCGCACATCCTCAGCCGGCTCCGGGGGCTCGGAGCGCGGAGAGGCTGGCCGGAGCCGGGGTCCCCGGGAGGAGCGGCGCCCGCGGCTAGGGGAGCGCCCGGGGAGCCGAACGCACAGCGCCCTCGGGCCCAGGGCGAGCGCAGCGTCCGCGGAGGAGCCAGCCGCTCGCCACAGCACCGAGGACCCGGAGGGAGCCGCAGGAGGGGTCCGCCCGCCGCCGGGGTGGGATGGCCGCGGAGGCCACAGGTGAAGGCCCCCGGCGAGGGGCCTAGGAGGCTGCGGCTTCCCGGCGGCGGGCGCGGATCCGGGGGCGGAGGCGCGGGCCGCGGGGGACCCGCTTCCCGAGTCCTCGCCGGTGCAGGGGAGCCCCGGAGGGCTTGGGGACCGAGCGGGACGCGACACGCCGCGACGCGACAGGGGCCGGCCGGGCGCCCTCCCCGCCCCCACTCCGGCTCACCATGTAGAGGGTGAAGGGCAGGCCGAGCAGAAAGAGCCACAGGTAGAGGTGCAGCGCGTTCACGAAGGTGGCCTGGTGCGGGTCGTAGTACCAGCCCCCGCTGAGCGCGGCCCACACCCCCTGCCGGAGGATCTGCAGCGTCTGCGACCCCATCCCCACCCGGCGCCGCCGCCGCCGCCGCCGCCGTCCCCGCCCCGGCCCCAGCTCGGCCGCGTCGCGGGCGCCCGCCGCCGCCGCCGTCTACCCTCCGCCCGAGCTCCGGGAGAGCGGGCCGGCGCCGCGGCGGTGGCGAGTGCTGCTGCAGGAGGAGGAGGCGGCGAGCCGGGAGGAGGAGACCGAGGAGGAGGAGGCGGCGAGCGGCAGGGCGGAGGAGGAGGAGACCGGCCTCCAGGGCGCCGCCGCCATCTTGTCTCCTAACACCCGGAGCCCGGCCCGCGGCCCGCCAGCGCCGCCGCCGCCGCCACCGCCGCCGCCGCCGCGACCCCCGCCGGCCGCCAAGCCCAGGGCCCCGCCGAGCAGCGACCCGGCGCCCGGCTGGGACGCGAGGAAGCCGCGCCCCCTCGGGCTCCTCCTCCCCGCGCCCTCCCTCCGCCCCCAGCGGCTCCCGCGGGTGCGCGCGGCGCCGGGGCCACGCGAGCGCCTCCTGCCGGCGCCCGGGAGAGGCGCGCGGACCGCGAGGGTCCCGGAGGCCGCGGGGGAGGGGGGCTCGGGAAGGCGGGGGGAAGGGCGGGGGGGAGGCTTCTACGCCCGGTAGACCCCCTCCCCTCTGGAAGGTTAATTTGCCCATCCCTCTACGGGGTCTGTCTGACTCCAAAATCCATCAGACCCTGCCTTCAGAAAAGCAGCCTAGCTGAGATTTGTGGCATCTGTTAAAGACCTGGGAGTCATTGAAATTAAGGTCTGCGAGGTTCACAGGAGCCCAGAGGAATTCCACGTGGCCGATGACATCGTTGAAAAGTAACGAAAGCACCCAATTTGAGTTGGAACTGTGTTGGCCCTTGGAGCTGGGCCAAAGGCAGCTTGGGTGAGAAAAATAGCCATGTCCAGGGCTGGGAGGATCTGTTACTTCCAAAGATGAAAAAGCTGATAGAACTTGCATGAGAATATGAAAGTATAGAGCAAACAAGTTGTGTTTTGGGGCAGTGACTCTTTTTTTTAAAAAACGTGTTGTACCTAGAAGCTGTTCTTATCAGTGGGCCAATCTGAACAGGGTTGAAAGATTAACTGTGACTCCACCCCAAGTACAATAGGGTCTTGTTCTCTTTTTATAGCTGTAAAAACTGGGAATCATTCTTGGCTCTGTTGAATGTTTATAAGGCATGTCTGATCTCATTGAGTGAAAAATTTTTTAGAAGAGTTTGAAGTTTGAGTTTATTATAGCAATAAAAGTACTCTGTATTCCCCGATTAAAGTTGTCAAAAGTAATGAGGGAAGCAAGACAGCCAAAGGATCGGGTGATGTTTTTGAGAAGGGTGGTGAAAAGCCATCGCAGTTCCTCCAAGTGCCATGACACTTTACAGTTCAAACATTTTTATACCCATTTCACTTGACCTTCGTAGAGGCTATCCTTATGTTATGCATGAGGGAAAAGAAGCTCAAAGAAACTTTAGTAATAAGTGGCTGAGAAGAAATCAGCCATCATCCTCACTGCATGAACTGAACTTCCCAAGTTTATTTTTAGCACTCTCCATCTGTCCATTCAGGTAAGAGTTTGAACTGACCAATAGCTTCTGGTTACCTGTGGTCAGCCTAAACATATGACCCTTTGCTCTCAAAGGGCAGTTTGGGGGCATCACCTGAGGACTTGTTAGAAATGCAAATTCTCAGGCACCACTCTAGAGAAACTGAGGAGTAGAGGCCAGCAGTCTGTTTTAACAAACCCTCCAGAGGGTTCTAAGGGACCTCAAGGCTGGAAGTACTGCTGTAGAACACCACCCACAGCCTTGATTTATTCTCTTGTAACAACAAAGCCATCAAGTCCCATTAAGATACCTTGAAACTGAAAAATATGAATGAACACTGGCCAAAACGTATTCTCAAATACATGATTTGTCTAAAAACAAAATTAGGATGGAGTTATGCAATGTTACAATTAAAATAGTGGCCTTGGGGCCTGGTCATAGACACAAGGTATTGTCACGTTTTCATTTGTTTCTCCTGAAGGAGACAGGAAAGCTCTCTGAGGGGGTGTTGGAAATGGTCCCAAGCTTTCCAACACAAAGCAAGATGTAAACAAGGATAAAATTCCAATACCACATTAGTTTCCACCGCAGCAAACATCCACTGTGGCATAATACAAAAGGATTAACTGTAATAAGGGTGAGGTAGACTGGGAGAAATGGAAACTAGAATGAGATATATCCATGGAATGAGAAGCAGACCCAGCTGGCGTGGGGAACATTCAGCCAGAAGATACTATCTGGAGAATATGGAACCGGCGCCAGGCCAGGAAGGCAGCCGGCAGCAGGGTGGTTTGACACACAGAATGTAAGCATTGTAAGCCAATGGACAGCTGGAACACTGTCTTGAGAAATCCAGAAGTAAGCAAAATGAAATCATAGCAAGCACTGAGAAAATGTGTTACTAATAGCAAGGCCCTGACCTTAGTGCTGGGGTTTTTGAGGCCCAAATTCAGGTCCTCAAGCTAATGTACTGGATAAATTGAAGGGAGAACAAGACAAGTATCCAAAGGCCACATCTGGAGGACAGAGAGCTACCAAGTGGGACTTACCTTGAACTGAGTCCTAGTTTCACACTAGACATGGTGGCCTTATGCCACCCTGAGTATTAGTATAGAACTCTGATTCCACTCCAGTATGACTGGGCTTCATCCCAGGGCCTAGAGATGGGAGTCACAGGGCAACAGCCACTGGGTGAAAAGGGGCCAGCAAGGGAGAAATATTTTAGAAAAATGCTAATTAACTAACATAGGGAGTTAGCAATTCAAAGAACCCAGTGACAAGGCTGACCTTTCCAAATGACTGACTGGGTCTTTGGAGGTGGAGGGGAAATTCTTCAGTGCTTTTTCTCTGTGGCTTTCAAAATGTTTAAGAATGATGCCACCACAAGCTTCCTATTTTATAAGCAGGGAGCACAGAGGTTAAACGGTTTGCCCCAGGTAACAGACTCTGTCATACCCATAAAATGTAAGAGCAGGACGAAAATTAAGAGATCTGATTTGCTAAGTGTTAACCCTCTTAGTCAGGCATAAAAGTCATCAATAATGTTACACTTAGCATGTCAAAGTTAGCAGCCATGACATACTACCAAACCACCACCTGACATTGGCTCATCTTTCAACTAATCCTATTAAAATTATGTTTCCTGACTAGCTCATAGGCCCCTAGAGGACTGAGCATGCTCAACAGCAGATGCTCTCTCCTGCCTGAAAGGGACAAAGCTGCATATGCAAAACCTTCTAATAACCCCACCCAAACCCACCTGGGAGCGGAGGCATACACACTGCAGCTCAGGCAGTTATGCTGTGGCAATTATCTACTTTAGGCACGAGGGCCCACATGTGCTGCCGACAACGCCAAGTGCAGGAAGTATCCATGTCTACTCCCAAACCCACTCCTCTTCTTTCTCTTAGGGAAACCAACAATGTCCAGTTTGCTCAGACTTGAACCCTATTATATTGTCCCCCATGGTCTAGACTCCTGTAGTCTTTCTCCTATTCCGCCGCCCTTCCTTTCTGTTGCCAGACCAAGCACCCTGGGAGTTACCCTCATCAACTCAGACCCAACAGCCTTCTTTCTTTTCTTTTCTTTTTTTTTTTTTTTTTTTTTTTTTTGCAGAACTGGGGATTGAACCCAGGGGCATTCTACCTCCGAGCTACACCCCTAACCCTATTTTTAATTATTTATTTTGAAAGAGGGTCTCACTAAGTTGTGGAGGGCCTCACCAAGTAATTGAGGCTGGCCGGGAACCTGGATCCTCCGGTCTTAGCCTCCCAAGTACTGGGATTACAAGCGTGCACCACCACACCCAGCTCCCAACAGCCTTCTCTTCAAAACCATTCCTTCAAAGTCTGTCTTCAAAACCTCCCACCAGCAAATGAATGTCCCTAATCCACTTTTCTTTGAAGCCTTTAATTCCCTTCAGTTACCTACAGGACTGAAAGCATGCTCCTTTAACATTCAAGGTACCCGAAATCCAGATCACTATTTTCTCTCACTTGACACCCTCTACTCCCCAGCATGAACTCTTTTTGTTGGCGAATATCAGCACACTGATTTATTTACATTTATTTTGATCAACCCACCCATTTGTTAATTCTGCCTCTTGTGTTCTTATTGACAATCAAAACCCTCACCTAGAAAACCTTACCCCTCTACCTGCCTACTAAAATCCACAATGAATACTCCAAAACCATTCAGCTATTTTTTGAACCGCCTAGAGCACTCAGATGTTCCACTCATTTAGCACTTAATTGTGTGCTAGTTTATACCCCTCCCACTGAACTGTACATTCCTTGAGGGCAAGGCCCTTCTCAGCTTGCCCCCCTCCCAGTGCTCAGCAGAAAGCTGTTATGATCAGTCCACAAAGTTCATACAGGTTGAATAAAGCACAGAAACCAATGACTCTGTTTTAGCATTCATTTGGTAGCTCCTCAAGCATTTCACCAGTTTTAGTCAATTCAGGAAAGGAAAAACATGTTAAATAAAGATGAAGAGAAGTGCCCTGTTTCTCTTGTTAGCCATTTGTTATATACCACTTCATATCACATCAGGAAAATAAATGTCAAAAGAGGGGTAGGGCGGAGACTTTCAAATCTTACATAGTGTAATTACAAAATACCAATATCTGGATATGAAACAAAATAAGAAAAAATAAAAGGTTTTCTTACTATCTAGGAGATTATTCTTGGAAATCTCAGTTCAACCTACTCTTTTTTTTTTTTTTTTTTTGAAATGTTGACTCTATAGGAGTATTTTAAAACATGTTTTGACATCAGCTAGTTCAAGATTGCTCATTATGGTTTTGTGTTATCCTGAGAGTATCCTCTTATATCTCCAAAAAACAATTCCCACACAGTACTGTTGAGGGAAGGAAATGAAAGGAAAGGGGAAGTATATAGGATATTATAAAACTCCCCAAATATTGGGAAACACTAAATTAGAAATAATCTCTTACCTTTCTACTTCAGCTAGGCATAGCATAATTCCAGCAGGACCTACTAGGTCAGCCAGGGTTGCTGAATGATTCCCTGAAGCGCTCACCCCCTCTGTTAGTAGCTCCGGGTGTCATCTGGATCACCTGCCTGTTCAGTAGTTATGCAGAAATGAGAGAGTGGTCACTTCTGGAGGATGAATATCTGGCTTCTCTTGTAAGGAGCACCAGGAACATTCCTTAGAGGGAAGGTAGTGTTCACTGTGAAAAAATCATGGGGTGTGGAATCAAATAAGGTGTGTGTGTGTGTGTGTGTGTGTTACTAGGGATTGAGTACAGTGGCACCCTATCACTGTGTTACATCCCCTGCCTTAAAATTTCATTTTGAGGCAAGCTCTCGCTAAGTTACCCAGGCTGGCCTTGAACCCAGCCTACCTTGATCCTCCTGCCTCAGCCTCCTGAGTAACTGGGATTACAAGTGTGCAGCACCATGCCCAGCTTAATTAAACCTTTGTTTCCATCCACTTTCTGCTACTTTCTTAATTAGTCTTAGACCTAATTCAAGGAATTGAGTAACTGGGATTACAAGTGTGCAGCACCATGCCCAGCTTAATTAAACCTGTGTTTCAGTCCACTTTCTTAATTAGTCTTAGCCCCAATTCAAGGAATCCAAGCAGAATTAAAGAATCTCAGGGAATTCAATGTTGCAGACTCATTGCATTTAGTTTTGATGGCTGGAACTTTTTTCTATAACAGAGAAATGAAAATTTCCAATGATGTAATAAAACGATCTTTTGAAATTTTTCAGTTTTCTTTATGGAAACCTTGACAGTCCTTGGGAATGTAATCATTCCTTTTGTTTGTTCATTTGGTTTGGGTTTGAGGGTTTTGGTGGGGTTTTTGTTTTGGTTTGTTTTCCCATGTCAGTTGTCACTGGTATTCAGCATTTACTAACTGCACAAATAGTATCTTTCATATATACATCCGAGGGCAATTCAGGATAAAATCTCTCAAGTCAGTAGACATGGTGACGCAAAGCAAAACTTCCCCGTCCTTTCAGTTTTCTCATTCCCTTTCTCTCAGTATTTCCATCCTTTACAAACTCTCAAGCCCTGTGAGAAATGTTTCAGTGTGTAGTCTATGAATCACTCAAATTACAGTCTTTTACTAAAAACACAGAATTTTGAGTTATGGCACATCTACACACATAGGACATTAGAAAAACTACCCTAGTGTTGAGGATTCCTGAATTAGAGAATTAGTATAAACATCTATATTATTTTCTATCTTTTGACATTCAAAGAGAATTCCAAGCAGCCAAATATTGAAGTAGCTTTTTTTTTTTTTAATGGTGCTGGGGATGAACCCAGGGGTATTCTGCCTCCAAGCTACACTCCCAGCCCTATTTTATTTCTTATTTTGAAACAGGGTCTCACAATGTAGATGAGAGTCTTATTGCTTGCCAAGGCTGTCTCCATACCTGCAATCCTCCTGTCTCAGCCTCCTAAGTCCTGGGATTACAGGTGTGCACCACCACGCCTGGCTGAAGTAGCCTTTAATGAGCTTGTAAGGAATGATCTTTAAGATGTAAGGTTAGATGAGAAAAAAGTATAGAATAGCATGTGTCATATACTGTTATTTTCATTTTTTAAAAAAAATCTATTTTATGTATATTGAATGCCCCTACCAGGATACCTGAGAAAGTGGTAGCAGGAATTGCCACGAGGCTGAAAGTCTTACTTTTCATTGTATATTGTTTGTACTTTCTAAATTTTAACTCATGCACATTATCCAGTTTTTAAAAGTAATTAATAAGTTAGACTATTGATGCAAATTCCTAGGTCCTACCCAAGACTAGCTAAATTAAAATATCTTTCCAGGTCCCAGGGACTTCATTTTTAAAAAGCTCCTATAGCCACACACAGTTATACACATCTGTAATCCCAGCTAATTGGGAGGCTGAGACAGCAGGATCAAAAATTTGAGGTAAGCCTGGGCAATTTAGACACTGTCTCTAAATAAAAACAAAACAGACATATGACTCAGTTGGTAGAGTGCCTCTGGGTTCAACCTCTAGTACAAAAAAAAAAGCTTACTCTTTCCTTTTTTGTTTTGTCACTCAGTTTTAAGAAGGTATTCCACCTTGTTGCCCAGACCAGTATTTAACTTGTGGGCTCATGTGATCCTTCTGCCTCAGCCTCCTGAGTAGCTGAGACTATAGGCATTACCATCAAGCTTGGCTTATTGTATTATTATTATTATTATTATTATTATTATTATTATTATTATTATTATTTGTCCTTTCTTCTGACTCCATACCATTAACCACCACTACCACAACTTTTCATCCCCCCCCCCCCTTTTTTTTTTTGGTGCTAGGGATTCAACTCAGGGCATTATACATGGTAACCAAGCATGTGCTCAGCGACTGAACTACATCTTAGCCCTCCTTCATTTTGTATCCATCTTAAATCGCATGGTTTTACAGTTTCCTGGCTTGCAATTCCACTACTTTCCCCTTCAATCCTGCCATTAGCCAAAACCATGATGCTGCATGGATTTTCCTCCAGCGTGCAGGCTAACTAACTCTTGAGATCCTCCCCGGTTACCTGAGCTCTCCCTGGCAATTCCTGGTTCTATCTCAGCACTTCTTCCATGCCACCCTCACTCTCACAAAAAGCCTCCAGGAAATCAGACTGTGATTCCTCAATTCCCTGCCCTCCTACTTCTAAATTTATCACATATGCATTCCTCCTTCCTTCTCTTGCTTCCTTCTTAGTGGAAGAGGTGTTGTTCTGCCTAAGGAAATCACTCAAGCTGTACTCTGCAGCCCCCTTACCGGTGGTCTCCAAACCTCACTCAATGTGTTGACCTTGGTCCTCAGGTGCCACAAGCTTTCTCTTTCTTCTGGCATGTTCCTTTTGCCCATACACAGACATTCTCACCCTGACACCTACTCTGGCTCCTACGATCTCCTGCTCTGTACAGCCAAATGTCTAAGTGAAACTAAGTCCCTCGCCTGCCTTGAACTTCATTCCTATCAATGGCTCTCACAGCAACAGTGATAGCCTAGTTTCCAAATCCAGCTGGGTTTTTCTATCCCTGTCTCATTTAATCTCTGCTTCAGGGTCACCCCTTCTTCCTGGTTTCCTCTGACTTCCCTGAATCCAGTCTCCTTTTTTTTTTTTTTTTTTTTTTTTTTTTTTTTTTTTTTTTTTTTTTTTTTTTTTTTTTTTTTTTTTTTTTTTTTTTTTTTTTGCAGTACAAGCTACACCTCAGCCCTATTTTTTATTCTTTATTTTTGAAACAGGGTCTCACTAAGTTGCAGAGGGCCTCACTAGGTAGCTGAGGCTGGCCGCAAACCCGGATCCTCCGGTCTCAGCCTCCCAAATGCTGGGATTACAAGCGTGAGCCACCACGCCTGGCTTTCCAGTCTCCTTTATTCTTTATCTTTCTTTATTCCTTAAAGATCATCAGTGGATTAAGTGGAGTGGAAGAGAACCCCACCGTCCACTTCCAGGCATCTTTTTGATCCCAAAGGTGCTGCAACCTCCCGATCTGAATCACATAATGACCCTCAGCCTTCAGAATTAGCAGAAAATGAAAGCAAACACCTTAGGAGAGGTGATTAGAAATACACCTAAGAATACTTGTGAAAATTATTTTCTCAAGAACATAAAAATGAGTGAGGCATGGTAGTGGATGCCTGTAATCCAAGTACCTGGGAAACTGAGACAGGAAGATCACAGGTTCAAAGCCAGCCTCAGAAATTTAACGAGGCTCTCAGCAACTTTCAAGACCCTGTTTCAAAATAAAAAATAAAACAGGGCTAGGGGTGTAGCTCAGAGGTAGAATGCCCCTGGATTCAATCCCTGGCAACACACACACACACACACACACACACACACACACACACACACACACACACAGAATTAAGTCTGCTTTAAACTTTACAGCTGTCATTTAAATTCACTTTTAGGGTTTTTGGTTTTTGGTACTGGGGATTGAACTCAGGGGCATTCTTCCTCTGAGCTATACCCCCAGCCCTATTTTTTATTCTTTATTTTGAAACCAGGTCTCACTAAGTTGCGGAGTGCCTCACTAAGCAGCTGAGGCTGGCCGAGAACCCAGATCCTCCGGTCTCAGCCTCCCAAATGCTGGGATTACAAGCGTGCGCCACCACGCCCGGCTGTTTGTTTTTAAACCCTGATAGCCTCAGGTTTACTAGGAATTCCTAAATTCCTAATCTTTAATTTATGAAGAGTTTTTTATTTTATTTTTTAATATATATGTATATTTTATTGATTGGTGCATTGTAATCATACATCTTTGTTAGGTACAAGCTGATAAAGGCATATATGCACACATTTCTCATTTAACCCCATCCCCAATTCCCACCCCACTCCCCCGCCTTCCCTCCTTCTCAAGTTCAGTTTAGTGATTGACTTTGATATATTTGTGAAAGTACATCATGTGCATTAGGGTGCCCCCTGCCCCATCGTCCATCACCTTCAGTTAAGTCAACTTCTTTGCTTATCTAGGGTTTCTCCTTTTTCATCTGGAGTCCTTCTTATGCCCCATTTTCTCCCTAGCATCCGCTTATTAGGGAGAACAAATGCTTTTTTACTCTTTGTGACTGACTAATCTCACTTAACATAATGTTTTCCAGTTGCATCCATTTCCCTGCAAATAACATGATTTTGTTCTTCTTTATGGCCGAGTAAAATTCCATTGTGTACATATCCATAGTTTTGTAATCCATTCATCTATCGATGGACATCTTGGCTGTTTCCATAGCTTGGCAATTGTGAATTGTGCAGCTATAAACATAGATATACATTTGTCAGTCTGATAGTTTGGTTTCCATTCTTTTGGGTAGATACCCAGAAGTGGTATTGCTGGATCATATGGTAGGTTCATTCCCATTCGTCTGAGGATCCTCTATACTGTTTTCCAAAGAGGTTGCACTAATTTGCAATACCACCAACAGTGTATTAGGGTTCCCACTTCTCCACACCTTCGCCAGCATTTGTTGTTGTTTGTGTTCTTGATGATTGCCATTCTGATTGAAGTTAGGTGAAATCTCAAGGTAGTTTTGATTTGCATCTCTTTGATTGCTAATGATGTTGAACATGTCCTCATACACTTATTGGCCATTTGTATGTCTTCTTTTGTGAAGTGTCTATTTAGATCCTTTTCCCATTTTTTGATTGGTTTATTTGTTTTCTTAGCTGTTAGTTTCTTGAGTTCTCTTGTATCCTAGATATTAGTCCTCTATCAGAAGAGTAGCTGGCAACAATTTTCTCCCACTATGTGGGCTCTCTGTTGAGGTTCTTGATAGTTTCCTTTGCTGCACAGAAGCTCTTCAGTTTAATGCAATCCTATGTATTGATCTTCCTTTGAGTTGCTTATTCTTTTGGCATCTTGTCGAGAAAGTTTTGACCTGTGCTTATGTGTTGTAGTGTTGGCCCTATACCCTCTTCAAGTAGCTGCAATGTCTCTGGCCTGACTTCCAGGTCTTTGATCCACCTTGAGTTGACTCTTGTGCAGGGTGAGAAAGTGGGGTTTATTTCCATTTTCCTGCATATGGTTAACCAGTTTTGCCAACACCATTTGTTAAAGAGGCTATCTTTTTTCCAGTGTATATTTTTGGCTCCTTTGTCAAATATCAGTTGGCTGTAAGCACGTGGGTCTGTTTTATGAAGAGTTTTTTTGGTAAACGAGCATTTATTTTTCATTTAACCTTCAGGTTTATATTTTTGTTTTGTTGCAGTACTGGGGATCGAACCCCGGGGGCTTGCATATGCTAGGCAGGTACTCTACTACTGAGCTACACTTGACATTAACTTATTGGGAGTTTGCATCTAATTGATCTTTCTTTTGGGCTAGTAGTTAATTCTTTTTTTTTTTTTTTTTTTTTTTTTTGCGGTACTGGGGATTGAACTCAGGGGCATTGTACCTCTGAGCTATACCACCAGCCCTATTTTTCATTCTTTATTGTTTGAAACAGGGTCTCACTAAGTTATGGAGTGCCTCACTAGGTAGCTGAGGCTGGCCAGGAACCCGGATTCTCCGGTCTCAGCCTCCCAAATGCTGGGATTACAAGCATGCACCACCACGCCCGGCTTGGGCTAATATTTAATTTTAAAAGTAATATATTCATACTTCTTACTGAAAATATATATATATATATATATAAGAAAGTTAACACTTAACCAGGAAGCCCACTGGCCCACTACCCCATCACAACCGCCCTTGATACGTGGTATCTGGGCTCTCATTCTCTGCAATCCTCCTTCCTTTCTACTTCAGTACCATTTTCTAACTGGAATCCAGAGTCTGATTTGGAAAATTTTGATGTCAACACATGCCATGTGCTCTGGCAGTGTGCTAAGTCTGAGAAACTTTAGGAGACATTTTTTCCTTCTGACTTACCCATGTGTTTCACTTAGACTCTTGGAAACACTCGTGCTACATGGGTACTAGCCTGCAGCTGCAAGTAACAGGAAAAAATTCTATTGCAACTCACATAAACAAGGAGGAAAACTATTGCTTTATGCGAATGGAAGTCCAGGAGGTAGGCAGGCTTCGGGGCACTTTAATTTAGTAGGTCTAGCTGTATCTCTCTGCAATACCCTGAGATGGTCTCATGTATGTGTTGGCTTTGAGCTTGGGCTGCTTCCTCCATGGAAGTAAAATGGCCCTAGTGGTTGCTGGTTTCACAGAGATGCCCTCAATTGTAAGTTCACCTAGGAGCAAGGAAACTTCTTTCCCGAGAACCTCTAGCATACTTTTGGTCACAAGGCTATCTTTGAGCCAGCCTCTATCCTCAGGGCACTGCTATACACTGATTAATTCTGGTCTGAGTCCCTGAATCAATTATTGGGCAGGATAAAGGAATCACCTGTTAGCCACTCGGTACCAGATGTGGACTGAGGCCTGGGGAATATGTTGCCAGAGGTAAATGTCTAAATAAGACTGTATTATGTTAAGAACCTGAGAAGAAGAAAAGTGTTGAACAGACAACCACTCACATCTAGATTTTGAACCTGTCATATATTATATAATTACTATATATTATATATGACTGTACATTATATATTAGTATTAAACAATTTTAACCTATTATTATTTTAATTTTAGTTTTTAAAGTTTTAAGAAGCAATACCTTCATGTAGTTCAATATTCAATAAAGGTACATCAAGTTTATAGTGCAATATCCTCTCCACTGCTAGCCCCAGCTATATATGTATTTTATTATATACATATTTTATTATATACATGTATATAATGAAAAAAATATGTTATATATATGCACACACATTTATAAAGAGCTTCATCATTCTTTTTTTAAAAATATACCTTTATTGGTGCATTGCAATATGTGATAGTAAGGTTCAAAGTGATATAAACACACGTGTGCACAGCTCTTGGTGTGTTTCCCTTTTGTTCTTTTTCTACACTGGGTTGTATTATACTGTATGGATGTGTCACAATTTTGGTTGTGTCTATGGACAGGTATTTAGTTGGCTAATAATATTTTGCTTTAAAAACAGTGGAGTAGGGCTAGGGGTGTAGCTCACTGTAGAGCACGTACCTCGTGTGTGCAAGGCCCTGGCTCCATCCCCAGTACTGCAAAACAAACAAAACACTGGTATGATGGATAATATCACATGCGTTTAATTTTGTGATTTGGGAACTCTCTCTCTCTGAAGTACAGATTACTCCAAGTGGCATTAGTGCCAAATGGCTCTCTCTCGCTCTTACACCAATGCTGTTCCCACTGACAGGATACAAAAAGGCTGGCTTCAGAACGCCAACAGAGCTTGTTGTCAGATTTTTGGATCTTTGGTAATTCAATCATCAAAAACTGATATCTCCGAGTAGCTTTACTGTGAATTTCTTCTCTCTCGAGTGAGGCTGAGCCATTTTCTTGTGCTGAGCTACTGTTTGTCCTCCCTCCCCCTGTGTGGTTAACCTTTTGCTTTCTGATTTGTAGGACCTCATTATATTTTAGAAAAATTAGCCTTTAATCCACAACAAAGCTGCAAATATTTCCATCTACTTTATCGTGTGTGTGTGTGTGTGTGTGTGTGTCTGTCTGTCTGTCTGTCTGTCTGTCTGTCACTGATGACTGAACCTAGAGGAAGAAATATTTTCAAACTATACATCTAACAATGGGTTAATAGGCACTAAAATCAGAAGCGAAACCCAATGATCCAATTCAAAAAAATGTCAATTGACCTAAGTAGACATTTCTCAAAAGTGGACATACAATTGATTAGTGATGCCTAGTATCACTAATCATCAGGGGAATGCAATTCAAAACCACAATAAAGCTGGGCATGATGGTTCATACTTGTAATCCCAGTACTTGGAAGGCTGAGACAGTAGGATCACAAGTTTGAGAATAGCCTCAGCAAGTAGTGAGACTCTCATCAACCTAGCAAGATCTTGTTTCAAAATTAAAAAAAAAAAATAGGGCTTGGGTTATAACTCAGAGTTAAAATGTAGCTGGGTCCAATTCCCAGTAAAACACACACACACACACACACACACACACACACACACACACACTAAGATATCACCTCACCTCCATAAGAATGGCTATCATCAAAAAGACAAAAGATAACAAGTGCTAGTGAGGATGTGAAGAAAAAGGAACTCACACACTATTTGGCAGGGATGTAGCTATACTAATAGCCATTATGGAAAACAGTATGGAGGTTCTTCAAAAAATTAAAAACAGGACTATCAAATGATCCAGCAATCAGACTACTGGGTATACGCCCAAGGAAATGAAATCAGTCTGTTGAACGACACCTGTAACAGTGTTCATAGTAGCCAAGAGATGGAACCAACCTAAGTGACCATCGACTGATGAAGGGATAAAGAAAATGTGGGACATGTACACAATGGAATACTATTCAGCCATAAAAAGAATGAAATCTTGTCATTTGCAACAACATGGATAGAACTGGACTGCAATTATCATTGTGCTAATTGAAATAAGCCAGATACAGAGAGACAATTACCACACATTCTCACTCATGTGGAACCTAAAAAAGTTGATTTCATAGAAACTGAAAATAGAATAGTGGTTGCCCATTTTCTCCCTAGCTTCCACATATTAGGGAGAGCATTTGATTTTTAACTTTTTGTGACTGACTAATCTCACTTAACATAATGTTTTCCAGTTCCCTCCATTTCCTTGCAAATGGGACATAAGAGGGACTCCAGGTGAAGGAGAATTCTTAGGTGAACAAAAAATTTGACTTAATGGAAGGTAATGGGAGGAGGGGGGACACCCTAATGAGCATGATGTACTTACAAGATCACATCAAAGTCAATCACTAAACTGACCTGGAGATAGGGGGAGGGTGGGTGGGAATTGGGGAAGGGTTAATGAGAAAT
>PVLC010005321.1:0-28681 GCA_004027655.1 Graphiurus murinus | reverse complement strand
TGCCTGTGATCTCAGTACTTGGGAGGCTGGGACAGGAAGATAGCAGATGTGAGGCCAGATTCGGCAACTTGAGCAAGACCCCATTCTGTAGGCCGTCTCTTCATTCTGTTGATTGCTTCCTTCACTGCACACAGTTTTTAGTTTGACAAAATCCCATTTGCCTGCTTTTGCTTTTGCTTTTTGTACTTTTGGGGGTCCTGTCCAAAAATTCCTTGCCCATCTTAATGTCCTGAAGCATTTTCCCTATAATCTTTTCTTTTATGGTTCTGGATTTAATGTCATCATTTCAAAGGCCTTCATCACTGCATTGGTCAGGGTTCGCTAGAATGATAGAACTCACAGGACAAGTATATGGTAAAAGGGGATTTATCAAATCATCTTACAATCCAAAACAGTGCAGTGCCAAGTTGCTGACTGCACGTGGAGAGCCAGAGGAATCAGCAGCTGGTCCAGTGGTCCAAGAGCTGGAGGTTGAAGAGCAGATAAGGTAAAAAGGTCTTGGAATTGCCAGGTGTGGTGGCGTATGCTTGTAATATCAGTATTTGAGAGACTGAGGCAGGAGGATCGCACGTTAGCAGCCAGCCCCAGTAACATAGTGAGGCCCTCCACAACGTAATGATAACCTGTTTCAAAATAAAAGAATAAAATAGGGCTGGAGTTGTAGCTCAGAGGTACAATGCCCCTGGGTTCCATCCCTAGTACTACAAAAAAAAAGTCTTGAAAAATTATGCAAAGAATCAAGCTTGTTGTATTTTCATAATCGTTGCTATTTGGAAATGTGCTTACTTAGAACATTTACAAACCATACAAAACATTAAAAACAAGTATGATTATGATTTCAATGAATTAAATCATTTAAAATGGGCATGTTTAAAGTTCTATTTATTGCCAGATGTGGTGGCACACGCTTGTAATCCCAGTACTTGAGAGGCTGAGACAGGAGGATCACAGGTTCATGGCCAGCCTCAGATACTTAGTGAGGCCCTCTGCAACTTAGTGAGAAATATGGCTGGGGGTACAACTCTGAGGTAGAATGCCCCTGGGTTCAATCCTCAGTACTGCAATAAATAAATAAATAAATAAATAAATAAATAAATAAATAAATAAATTTATATTTGTTAGCTTGGGTTCTTTTAGATGTGGTGTAGTGAATCTTTTTGACTTTCCTATGCGATCAAGGGAGGCAGCTTGCTCCTGGCTATATTCTCAGCTGCTGCTGGGCCCTCGGAGTCTTATCAAGAGGCATCCTGTCATGCCATGCAGTGTGAAGCCTTCTCTAAGATAGCCCAAACGAGGGGAGCCCGGCAGCAAAGACAGAACAGAGACACAGCTTGCTTCCTTAAGCTGGATTTGGGCAGTGAGACATTCTACTTAAATCCTGCTCACTGCCAGGGAAAGCAGTATGCATTGCTACTCTCTAGCGGGATGAAAACTGGTATTTGTCCACTACAGGATGTCATAGTCACTGCTGAGTAAAACTCTTCCTGACAAGTACAAAGAGGCTTGTGCAGGAGCACTGTCACATCACATTACGGTTATTTGTTTACTTCTCTGTCTTTCCCAGGACACAGGGAGTTCTTTAAGGGTAGAATCTCTTTGTCTTTTTTGAATCCCTATAGCTTAGTACACTCATCCATCTCTATCAGGATGTGCTTATCACATGCACGTGCACTCTCTCTTTCTCTCGCTCTATGTTATTTGAGCCATCTTAATACTCACTGTTTGTTGAGAAGCTACCAAATATCAGCCATTGCCATTGAAACTAAAGCCTTTTTAAAATTCTCACAAATATTTCTATGAAATATTTATGATTATTTTTCCCATTGTAATAATGAAGCCAGGCATGGTGGCACACACTTGTAATCCCAGTACTTAGGAGGCTGAGACAGAGGATCATGGGTTCATGGCCAGCCTCAGTTACTTAGTGAGGCCCTTTGCACTTTAGTGAGACCCTGCTTCAGAATAAAAAATAAAAATGTTGGGCTGGGGGTGTGGCTCAGAAGTAGAATGCCCCTGGGTTAATCTTCAGTACTGCAAACAAACAAATAAACAAACAAACAAAAAACCACAAAGAGACACAGAGGTTAAGTAACTTGTTCCAGGTCATGCATTAATGGTGTTAGCTTTCTGATACCATAACTTGAGATAATTAACTTATAAAGGGAAAAAGTTTATTTTGGGCTCACGTTTTTAGAGGTTCCAGTCCATGATTGGTTGGTCCCCTAGCCTGGCAGCACATCATGGCTAGAGCAAACAGCTCACCTTAGGGCCAGGAAGCAAAAGAGATTAAGGAGGCATGTGAACATCTGCCATCCCAGTACTCAGGAGACTGAGTCAGGAAGATTGCAGGTTTGAGATCAACTTCAGGAACAGTGAGACTGTCAGCAATCTAAGGAGACTGTATTTCAAGATAAAAAATAAAGGGGACTGGGGGTGTAGCTCGAAGGTAGAATGTCCCTGGGTTCAATCCCCAATATGAATGGAAGGGAGGGAAGGAGAGGGGAAGCAAAGAAGGAAGGAAGGAAGGAAGGAAGGAAGGAAGGAAGGAAGGAAGGAAGGAAGGAAGGAAGGAAGGAAAGAAGAAAGGAAGGAAAAAGGAAAAGAAGGAAACAAGCCAGCCAGGATCACTATCCACTACCCCCTTCAAGGGCACACCCTTCAGTGACCTGAAGACCTCTCACTGGCCCCACCTCTAGAAGGTTCCATCACTTCTCTATAGCACCACCAGGAGACCAAGCCTCTAATACATAGGACTTTAGGGCACATTCAAGATCCAAACGGTAAAGCCAGGTGTGGTGGCACATGTTTGTAATCCCAGTACTTGGGAGGCTGAGACCGGAGGATCCGGGTTCGAGGCCAGCCTCAGCTACTTAGTGAGGCCCTCCACAACTTAGTGAGATGCTGTTTCAAAATAAAGAATTAAAAAATAGGGCTGAGGATGGAGCTCTGTGGTAGAATGCTGGGTTCAATTCCCAGTACTGCAAAAAAAAAAAAAAAAAAAAAAGATCCAAACTGTAGTATGCAAAGACTAGATGACAGTGGCAAGATTCAAACCCCAAGCCTTCTCCAGCACCCACAGTTTCTAACAGCTACACTACATTGTTTCTCCCTGGTGTGGTGAAAAGAAATGAATTCTATGTAAAACAAAGATAGCACTTGCACTTTGCCTTCAGAAATGTCATCTCCCGCCAGGCGTGGTGGCGCACGCTTGTAAATCTCAGTACTTAGAAGGCTGAGACAGGAGGATCGCAGGTTCACAGCCAGCCTCCACTACTTAGTGAGGCCCTCTGCAACTTAGTGAGACCCTGTTTCAAAATAAAGAATAAAAATAGGGCTAGGGGTGGGACTTAGAGGTAGAATGCCCCTGGATTCAATCCCCAGTATCCCCCCCCCACACACACACAAAGTGTCATCACCCCATGGGCACGGGGGGGGGGGGGGCTTGCTTTATGATTGCCGTTGTTTGTCGTTGGAAAACACTTTGATGCTCCTCTTTGAGTGATCCTACTCCTACCCCACCCAGAGCAGGGGACGAGATACAAAGACAGATAAATTGCTTTGTATAAAGAAGAAATCGGAATTGGTGAGTTTTTAGCTGGCTGCCTGAGAGACAGCATAAGGATCTGAAAAAGAGGAGAGACACATGCAAGGGACGGACAGCTAAATCCTATGCAAGTTCACAGGCAGCAGGATGGATATTATCTGTGGTGAGGAAGACTTGAGAACTTAAAAAAAAAAAAAAAACCCTGAACTGTCAGCAATCGTCTACAACCCACAATAAGCACATGCAAGCTGTTTTTCAAGGAGGGAGAAAGAAGAATGGTGTCCAAGGTGGTCCTGGGAGGGGGGGTAACAGGCATAGGAGCTGAAAGCAGCAGTTTGGGACTGGAAGTGGGAATGAGGAAGGTAAGGAGCAGCCCCAGCCCACAGCTAAAACAAGTCACCTGTCAACTCACAGCAGCTGCTGGCTTGATCAGAGCTGACTCCTAAAAGCTAAAGGACTTAGATGTGTCTGGGCACCATGCTTGTTTTCCTTCCATGATCCAGCCCGGCTGCAGTTTGCTCAGCTGCATCCGACGTTGATATCTAGTGACAAGCTTTTCACTCCAGTGTCAGTGCAGATCAGAGTTGCCTAACTTCAGCTCTGTGGTCATTGGGAGGCAAGCGATTCTTTGTTAGGGGGCAGGGGGGCTGCTCCATGTATTATAGTATGTTTTGCAGCATCTCTGGCCTCTACATCACTGGGACACCAGCCCCCAGTCATGAAAACTAAAATTACCTTCAGACATTGCCAAGCATCCTCTGGGGGACAAAAATTGCTTCCCCTCCCCCCATGGAAAACTTCTGGTATAGATACAAATCTTTACAGGGTGCACACTTCAATGTCCTGCATTCTTGCATAAGAATGTGCCCTTTTTAATATTAGTTTTATTTATTTATTTACTTTTGAAGAATTGGGGATTGAACCCAGGGGTAACCTATGGGCTACATCTCTAGCCTTATTTCATTTTTTATTTTGAAAAACAGGGTCTCACTAAGTGGCAGAGGGTCTTGCAAAGTTGCTGAAGCTGGTCTCATACCTGTGATCCTCCTGTCTCAGTCTCCCAAGTACTTGGGTTGCAGGCATGTACCATCATGCCAGGCAAAATGTGTCTTTTTGAATCTTAAAAAAAAAAAGCAACAGCACTATTTTGTAAAATTTTCTCAGCCGGGCGTGGTGGCGCACGCTTGTAATCCCAGCATTCGGGAGGCTGAGACCAGAGGATCTGGGTTCGCGGCCAGCCTCAGCTACCTAGTGAGGCACTCTGCAACTTAGTGAGACTCGGTTTCAAAATAAAGAATAAAAAATAGGGCTGGGGGTATAGCTCGGAGGAAGAATGCCCCTGAGTTCAATCCCCAGTACCGCAAAAAAAAAAAAAAAAAATTTCTCCCAAGCTGGGCATAGTTGTGCATGCCTGTGTAATCCCAGTAATCCCAATACTTGGGAGGCTGAGACAGGAGGCTCACAGGTTCGAGGCAGTTTCAGCAACTTAGATCCTCAGCAATTTAGCAAGACTCTGTTTCAAAATAAAAAATGCCCCTGAGTTCACAATTACCCGCCCCCCCAAAAGAAGTCTTCCAAAACTACTTTGTGTTTCTACTGTTACACTAAGTCATAGAATCACTAAACTTCTGGGAAGTGACTAGGGGTGATACAAGTACCTAGTTCTTCAAAATCGTTTACATTGTATTTGTGTAATTAGTAGCATATACACTTTTCTATAGCCTATACTTGCAGACATAGTAATAATATTGCCATTAATAAAACACTGCCATTTTAACTTTATGTACAAATAAGAATCAAGAGTTGGCTACACAGCTAGATGCAATGGTGTGCACCTGTGGTCCCAGCTAGTCGGGAGACTAAGACAGGAAGATAGTTTGAGGCCTGCCTGAACAACATAGTAAGATCCTGTCTCAGAAAAAGGGGGGGGGGGGAGAGAGCTGATTGTACAAATTTTCCCTGTACGTAACAGTTCATGAGAGCACATGTTCGGGATGAGTACCCAGCTTTGGTACATGGTAGGGGTTCAAAGGAACTGAGCTGTGCAGTACTTAAATCAGACCCATATGGAAGACCCATGATGGGCCACAGTCATTCTCCCTGTAGTCTTTTGGAGATATTGAAAATGAATGACATTCTCACAATCAGCACATCCTCATGGAAGAACACAAACTCAAACATTGGTGAAAACTCAGTATTTTGCAGGCAAGTCAAGGAGGGCCATAGCTTGTAATCATGACAACTATTATCGTTTCTATTTGCCATGGCCTCTTAGTGCTGTTACGCAGATAAAAAGAGGCTTGTGTGATTCACTGGGTAGCTTTCTGTAATTTGACCCATTCTCCCTGCTCAAAAAGCACATTTGAATATGAAAAAATGAGAGACATTACCCACTCTGGTTTATGATTCCCAAGTATATCACCATCAAATCTATTTTTTGCTGTTAATGATACATGATTATGTGACACATCTCACACATGATTGTTATACAGTAGAATAGAGTCTCTGTTTTATTGATGCCAGTAACCTGGGATTGACACTCAGAGACACTGGGTTCATTTCCAGATTGTAACTCACTGTTGCTTAAGAAAGCGAGTCTATTTCTTCATCTGTAGAATGCATAATAAAATAATCCCTTTATCTTGGGCTTTTTGAGAAGATTAAAAGAGCTCGACAGCAAGGTGCAGTAAATTGCCAGACAAGTGTCAATCATTGCCATTACCTCCCACTACCACTAGCACCTTTGTAATTCACTAAGTCTATAGGGTAGTCCTCTAGGTGTCTGCTACAAGTCCATGAAAGAAACTCCTCAATGGTACAGTCTGTATGTTGTCTTCCTCTTATCATGCTTATTCTTTGTGGTACTGGGAATTGAACCCAGGGGCGTTCTACCTCTGAGCCACACTCCCAGCCCTATTTTATTTTGGAACAGGGTCTTGCTTATTTACCACATGCTGGCCTCAAACCCGCGATCCTCCTGTCTCAACCTCTCAAGTACTGGAATTACAGGTATGTGCCACTGTGCCTGGCTCATACATTACTTTCTTAAGATTGAAACATCATTTGTCTAAACTGGGGTGAGTTGATATACTTTTCCAACCCAAATGTCAGGTCTATTAACCTGCTGCTAATAGAAAGGGATTAACCCTACTCGGATTTCTCATTTCTCCTGCAGAGTAAAACAGTAGCTGAAAGCCAAGACTCTGATACTAGTTGCTTTCTCAGCATTATAGGCCAGTATCCTGGGATCTGACATTAACCATTAGGAATTTGTTAAGCAGCAGCAGCAGCAGCAGCAGCCTGAGAAAGGCAACTGTCAGTGCTAAAGGAGTATGTCAAAACTCTTTTTAAATTTTTTTTTTAACAGTAAAAGTCACGAAGATGGATAAATATGCTGAGTTGACTCATACTCCTCAATATAGAGGAATCATCTTGATGGTGACATTCTGCTAAACAGGTGACCTAAGCTGTCAGCAGTGGGATCCAAAGCTATTAGAACACAATGGCATCATTATGTCATATATGGGGGGACGCTGACTAAGGCTCCAAGATCCCAAGGGCTTTAATTAATAGGGAAATTTGATTCAATGGCAGTCATTAAACAAATGGAAGGATAACAAGGAGTGGGGTGGTAAGGGGAGCAGAGGCAGGAAGCTTGTAGAGAAATGCCCTGGAGGCTTGAAATTGGCACTCTTATAAATCAAGACCAGATTACTTAGGGACTGAAACAGACTCTCCCAGAGAACAGAGAATGAGGCCAGAGCTAGCCACAGCCCTCCTAATCTTGTTCTTCTCTTATCAAGCAAACTCCACTTCCTTTCTTTATCTTCTACTTCCTAAGTGCTCCTGGAGGCTCCACTGCCAGCTTTCCTTGCAAGAATGAAAATCTCCACTGTTTCTGCTTGGGTAGGAACAGGATAAGAAAGCTATCTCAGGATATTGTTTACTCTTCTCTTGCCACCTCCACAAACATCTCCCACCCAAGGCCCAGAATCTGTTCCTCTTTGCTTAAAAGAAATCCAAACCATGTCCCCAGCCCCACCTCTTCCATAGTGCCTTCCTTGACTTCTCCAGCATATACAAATTTTGTTTTTTCAGTGCTAGGGATTGAATCCAGGGCCTCGTACATGCTAAGCACTCCCTTTACGTTGGGCTACATCCCTAGCCCCTGAGTTTTCTTTTTTCTTAACACCTGCAACTTAGACGTAACCCAATCAAAAGACACACAGTCATTTCTTTTGTTTCATGTATGCCAACCTTTTTTCCCCCAGTAGAGGATAAGCTCCTGAGGACAGGAGCCGTACCTTAAACTTCTTGGAATTATCTGCCTAATTTTATAATTTGGCAATTAGTCTAGCTTGGGGGGGGCGGTCACATAAGCTCTATGGTATGTCTATGGCTTGGGAGAATTTAAGGAGCCTTAAACCAGTTTCTCAAGAGATTAGCATCAAATCAGCCTTGCTATTGGACTTAGACAAACCTTTTCCCTGATTTTAGTAACCAGGCTCTCATACCTGGAGATTAAGTCCCTAACAGTTTGTCCCTAGGTCCTTATTTGGTGATCCCTGCTGGTACCCTATTTGTTCTGGATTGGATATTGTGCTGTTGTTCCTGTTAATGTTTGTTGTTGTTTGTTTGTTTGTATGTATGTATGTGATACTGGGGATTGAACCCACGGGCATTCTACCACTGAGCTATATCCCCATCTCTTTTTATTTTTATTTTTTTAAGACAGGCTTTCACCAAACTGGCCTCAAACTTGCAGTTTTCCTGCCTTAGCCTCCTGCATAGCTAAGATCACAGATGTGGGCCACTCTGCTGGCTCCTGTTAATACTCTTAAGAACTCAAATCCTAACCCTGAACCTACCCACCAGCAGTGGGTACCCACATCCCTGCTACCCACTGCCCAGAGCAGCCAAATCGGATCTCATGACTGCCCAGACCTCCACACTGCGCGAGCTGTGCTCCACCCCTGAGTTCCTCTTTCACCCTTCCTGGCACTGGCTGGCCAGCCTGCTTCTTAGTCTGCTTTTTCCTGCCAAGATGTTCTGGGAACGCCTGCCTTGCTCCGGGGTTTCTGGCTGGTCTCAGAGTCCTTTCCATTCTGCCATCAAGTAGAACCATCATTCTGAGATTTTAAAAAATTATGTTCCTCTCAATGTTAGGGAGAGAGCAGACACACACACGTGCAACCACCCATATTCACAAATAGTATTCATCAGTTGAGAAGATTTCCATTCCTTCCTAAATACCCTCCCTTCTCAGACATTTATCATCATTTCTAAGTCTCCCAAACTTAAGCTTAAAATTTTCTTTAAATCAAAGGGCCCCTTAGCAATCATTCATTCCAACCCTCTTATTTTGTTCCTAGTCTCTATTTTACTACCCTACATTTAGGCATTTATTTAGAAGCTAGTGGCATAGGATTTTTCCTAATGATGGCTTTAGAAAGGAATTCTCTTTGTTGGTAGTAAATTGCCATGATGCTAGATGGTCCTAAAGAAAGTCTCAACTTAGTCTATCAGTTGCCATCAAAATGTATTTATCCACTACTAGGATGAGACATTTTCCTTCTGAGCCCCAGAAAGGAGGCACATGTGCACAAGTACACACATGCGCACACACACGCGCAATGTGACCAGCCAGCTCTCTGTCTGGAACAATCAAAATACCTCCCAGCTGGAATGACAACATCGTTTTATTGATGCTGAAATGGGAGGGTGATAAAGCAAGTCTCAGCAGGCACAGCAGAAACGTGCTGCTTTTAGGATTCATATTTCAAAAATGATGCCATGGGACCAAAAAAAAAAAAAAAAAAAAAAGCGAAGCAGAGCTTGTTGTGTGTTTGCAAAAACATGGCCACAGGCAGTCACCTTAGCCATGCCTCTTCAGCTCTGGAGGAACCAACATCATGACCCTCTGCCCCCAAGGATGCAATGGGCACTTGGCTTTTCCTCCAGCCATGAGTTCACTGTGCTCTACACTGTGAGTGGGCTAAGGAAACTGTGATATTTCCTGTATGATGATCTTGATAAAGAGCTTTGAAGGTGTTCAAGAGAATTGCAATAAGAAGGAGGAACTACCAGGATTATACCCTTTGGATAAGGGGACTGCTGCAATAGACTAAACTGTCTGTCTGTCTGTCTGTCAAAATTCATGTGTTGAAACCCAATCCTCAGCCGGGCATGATGGCCCACACTTGTAATCCCAGTACTTGGAAGGCAGAGACTGGAGGATCTGAGTTCTTGGCCAGCCTCAGCTACTTAGTGAGGCCCCCTGCAACTTAGTGAGACCCTGTTTCAAAATAAAGAATAAAAAAATAGGGCTGGGGGTGTACCTCGGAGATAGAATGCCCCTGAATTCTATCCCCAGTTCTGAAACAAAATAAAAATAAAAACTTAACTCTCAGTGTGATAGTATTTGGAGGTGGGACCATTAAAGGGTGATTAGATCTTGAGAGTAAAGCCCTCACATATGAGACTAGTGCCCTTATGAAGGAGAGAGAGCTCCTTTGTTCCTTCTGCTGTGTGACTATGGTTATTTGTGAACCAGGAAGCAAGCCCATGCCAGCCATCAAATCTGCTGGTAACTCAGTCTTGGACATATAGCTACCAGAGTGGTGAGAAATAAATTCCAATTCTTTATAAGCCAGCCAGTTTATAGCATTTTATTGTAGCAATCCAAATGGACTAAACCTTACTTTCCAAACCAGAATCCACAGGGGGTGTGTTGCTTCTCTCTCTGCTTTGCTTGGGGAGAGGAGAACTCTCTCCAGTATAAGAAACCCCTGGGAACTCCCTCCTCTGGAGGTTTCCAGCAGCTTGCTTCCCACTTCTTATTTTTCTTAGAATCAAGTGAGGAAGCTGGGTGTGGTGGCACATGCTTATAATCCCAGTACTTGAGAAGCTGAGACAGGTGGATCCCAGGTTTGCGGCTAGCCTCGGCTACTTAGTGAGGCCCTCTGCAACTTAGTGAGACCCTGTTTCAAAATAAAGAATAAAAAAAATAAGCCGGGCGTGGTGGCACACACTTGTAATCCCAGCATTTGGGAGGCTGAGACTGGAGGATCCGGGTTCGAGGCCAGCCTCAGCTACCTAGTGAGGCACTCCACAACTTAGTGAGACCCTGTTTCAAAATAAAGAATAAAAAATAGGGCTAAGGGTATATCTTGGAGGTAGAATGCCCCTGAGTTCAATCCCCAGTACCGCAAAAAAAAAAAAAAAAAAAAGGACTGGGGATGTAGCTCGGAGGTAGAATGCCCCTAGGTTTAATCCCCAGTACCGAAAAATGAAATAACAACAACAAAAAGAATCAAGTGAAGAAACAATGCTGGATTAACATTTTCTAAGCCAAGTAACCATGCTTAATGTATCAGGAGAAAACAGGCTAGAAATCAGAAAGATGGGCTTGATTTCTGTGATCTTGGGATCTTTGACATCAAGAGATCACAAAGTCTCCTTCCAAATGCAGGCACTCAAGTGTGTTGGTTCCCATTATCTGTAAGCACTCAAGGGTTCTATGAGTAAGAAGAACTACCTTCACACAAGCATTTCCGCATCTAGAGACTTATTCCTGGACACTGCTAATGAGTCATTGAAAAACCCCAAATGATCTATAGGTCAGTTGCTATTTTACACTTTCAGTTTACACAACAAATAAGAAAAAGGGCTCTGTTTGCTGGAAATTGACCGTCTGTCTTTATTTGGAAATCATTGCTGATAAATTGTATACTAAAGAAGAAGCTTCCAACACATGACTAGAAATGAAAGCAGAAATGAAGCAGCTGAGGGAACCTCAATTCTCATGACTCTAAAAATATTGATCATCCAACAGTGTAGCTCATCCAGGTAAACTGGAACACTTTGTGATAGGCAGAATGCTGAACTAGACCCCAAGATTTCCTGCCCCTGAAATCCAAGAGCCTTCTCCCAGTTATTCAGGTATCACCCTAGGTTCTTCTGTGGAGGGACTTTGTAGATGTGAGTTCCCGAAAGAGTTGACCTTTAAGGTAGAGATCATCCTAGTAGGCTGGACCTAATCACCTGAGCTCTGGGAATCTGGATCTACAGGTCAGAGAGAGAAAAAGTCAAAGATTCAAAGGATGGAAGAAATTCAGTGAATGGAGGAGTCTTCCACTGCTGGCTTTGAAGATAGAAGGGCCAGGTGGCAAGAAATGAAGCAGTTTAGGATTCGGAGCAGCCTGAAGCTGAGATTAGTCAGGAGACAGGATGCACTAGCCACAACCTGAAAGAGCTTGGGTAAGGACTTTAAGTTCCAGCCAAGAACCTGCCTGCCTGACACCTTTATTTAGTCTTGGAGAACCTGAGCAGAGTTATGTCCTTCCCAGACTTCATGGGTTTTGTGGAAAAAAAGAAATTTATGTGTTTTTATTTTATTTTTTGAAATAGGGTCCTACTAAGTTGCTGAGGCTAGCCTCAAACCTGAGATCCTCTTGTCTCAGCCTCCCAAGTACTAGGATTACAGGTGCGTACCACCACACTGGGCTTTTTGGATGTTGTTTTTGTTTGTTTGTTTGTTTGTTTGTTTTTGCGGTACTGGGGATTGAACTCAGGGGCATTCTACCTCCGAGATATACCCTCAGCCCTATTTTTTTATTCTTTATTTTGAAACCGAGTCTCACTAAGTTGCAGAGTGCCTCACTAGGTAGCTGAGGCTGGCCGCGAACCCGGATCCTCCGGTCTCAGCCTCCCAAATGCTGGGATTATAAGCGTGCGCCACCACACCTGGCTCTTGGATGTTGTTTTAAGGTGCTAAATTTGACACTCAGCATAGAACTAGAATATATACGTCACAAATAGGTTTCCCTTGTTTGTTTATTTCAGTGCTGAGGATTGAACCCAGGGCCTCAGGCATGCTATATAAGGGTTCTACCACAGAGCTATACTCCTAGGAGAAGTGGTTTAAAAGCCTCTTATCTAAGAACAAACTCTAATCTCCTTCAAAGAGTAGCCTACCCATCACTGTGAACCCACTGAATCAGAAATGTCATTAAAATATGACCCTTGGGCCAAAGACATCTGAGATATCCATGAGGCCTAGGAGCTTGTTAGAAATACTCCATTTCAGGCCCTATCTCTAGCTACTAAATTAAAACCTTCAATTTTTTTCTTTTTCTTTCTTTCTTTTTTTTTTTTTTTTTTTGCAGTACTGGGGATTGAACCCAGGGGTATTCTACCTCCGAGCGATACCTCCAGCCCTATTTTTTTCATTCTTTATTTTGAAACAGGGTCTCACCAAGTTGCAGAGGGCTTCACTAAGTAGCTGAGGCTGGCTGTGAACTTGTGATCCTCCTGTCTCAGCCTCCCAAGTACTGGGATCACACACATGTGCCACCATGCCAGGCTTAAAACTTTCATTCTTAACAAATCCCCTGGTAACCTAAAAGATGAGAAGCACCAGTTAGCATTCTAATTCTGAGCCAAAGAGCTAGGAATCAGCAAAACCTCGATTCCTAACCTGGCTTAACAGTTTCACTAGTTGTGTGGTTTTAAACAAGTTGCCTAACCTCACTGAGCCTCTGTTAATCTGTGTAAATGGAGCAAGCAATAATACTGACCTCATAGGATCATGGTGAGCATTCAGTAGGACAGTATATAAAACACTTCAGCCCAGTATTTCAGCCTATCTTTGGGCTGGCACGCAATAAGGGCATGATAAATGTTGGTTATTACTGGATTGGATGCTAGTAGCTGGGTAAATCCAATGCAAGGAAACAGACAACTCCTAACAGTTGCAAACATATGAGATCACTGTGGTCAATGAAAGATGTTGCCACTGGACTTCTCAGAGGCTGCAGAAAACAGTAACCTTGGTTTTCTACCCCCAGAAAGCCTTCCCTAATACCAGGCCGGGTGGGTCATGTGCTCCTATCACAAGCTCCTATCCATCTCTTGTAAGCACCTGCGTCTCCCTGCCCACTCTCCCCATCTCCCCGTCAGCACTGACCTCACTGGGCCTGACCTCACTTAGCTAATGAGATCTGATCAGAAACTGCAGAGCTGGTTGTCAGACCCCCCGAACACCGATGACACCCACCGAAAAGATGGATGAATGTGCTAAGGGCAAACACAGGCCACGTGGCCTGTGTTTCACAGAAATCTAAGATTCTTTTGATTTTTGCAGAGAGGACAATGACAAGGTCTTAGTATCACTGAGTATAGGAACAGATGGACAAACTGACAATTTTAAGTCATCTGTGATCAGTTCTGGAGAGGCCTGACTCCCCCTCATGACTTCTCTGTTTCTGGCAAATGCTCCCCTCGCTTTATCTTTACAGCCTGAGCCAAAGCAATCTCAGTGGTTCAATATAAATAGTGAGAGCGATGTTGATAATAACAATAGCTCTCATTTACTGAGTGCGCCCTGTGCCAGGCACTGCTCGTCCATTATCTATCCTCATAAACACGCTAGGAGGTAAAACATTATGACGTTCCCTTTTAGTCATGGAAGCAGAGACCTCCGAGGGGTTAAGTGGCTTACCCAGACTTACATAGCAGATGGAATAGTCTTGGACTCAAACCTGAGCCTGCTTGACTCTAAGGCCTATGCTCTCTACAACGCTTTGGTTGTCCTGACTCCTTCCCTGGGCTCTTGATCCTTGGGCCTTCAATGCCGCTGCTCAGTTAACTCCTGAATGGCCTTTCTTCTGTATAGCCCTATGTTTGCACCCCTCTGGGCCCTGTCTTTTTTGCTCAGCTGCCCACTTATCTTGCCCCTGGATACATAAGGCATTCACCAATTTCAAGTTGGTCCACATGGTCCTGATCCAAGGAGTTTCCTAATCTTACTGCTCATACGAGTGCTGGCTGGGCCTGACTGACAAGGGACTGGCTTGATGCTCCCAGACTCTGGGTAAACTGCTTGTATGAGTTAGGATTCTCCAGAGAGACAAAAACCTATAAAATTTACATATAGATACATGACAGGAGATTTATTAGGAAATTGCCTCATGCAATTATGGTGGCTGATAAGTTCCAAGACAGATGCTGGCTGGAGACCCTAGGATGCAGGAACATGGCTCAGTCCAAGTCTGAAGGCCTCACATTCAGGGAAGTGGATGGAACTCAGTATGAGCCTCAAAGCCTCAGGTGCAGATCCAGGAGCCCAGAGGCTGGCAAGCCTGGAGTTCTGATGTCCAAGGCAGTCGCTAAAGGTGCCCCAGCTCTCCAGATAAGATACTAGCTCACCTGTTGTATTTGTTCTCCAGGACTCCAGCTGGTTGGATAGTGCCTGCCCACAGTGAAGGTGGCTCTTCCCCCACCTAATTCACTCAGACATACATGCTAAACTCCTCTGGAGACACCCTCAGATACACCCCAAATAATACTTTTCTAGGTATCCCTTCAGTCAGTCCAGTGGACACCTAAAATTAGCCTTCACACTGGCCTTTTTTCTAAACCTATCTGCCTCTCAAGTACAGTCACCTGTGTCTTCCAGCCTGGCCCAAGATTGCAGAGAAAACAGCCCATGCAGGTCCCTCTCTTTGCCCCTGCTATCCTCCATCTCGAATATTTGTTCTTTCTTTCAAAACAACATTCTCTTGCCCAGCACATACTAATTCAAGATTCATTCTCCTGCCCACAGAATAATACCTTGACCTGGAATTACAGCCCATCTGGCCTCCATGACCCTTGCAAGTTCCAATCTTATTTTTCCAGCTGGCCGTTTTCTGCCCATTTCCCTGGTATTTTCTGCTGGGCCTTTGCTCCTGGCCACTCTGCCAGGAATGCTCTTTTTTTTTTTTTTTCTTGCCAGCACTGTATCATCCAAGACCCAGTGCACAATCCATCTTCTCTACAACAATCGCCCTCATCCTCCTAACTGGAAATAGTCTCTTCCTTTTGTTGTTCTGTTGGGGGACTTTTATCTGTGCCTCTCCAGTGACACTTAATTTCATACATTTCACCATAGTTAATTATATACATTTATTTTCTCCCCTTTCAGCCTAGAAGGGCTCTAATGGTGGAGAACATTTGATTTATGTACTTTTTCCCCTTTTGGTAGCCTTACAATGTCTAGCAAAATGCCTTGCTCACAGTAAGGGCTTGATATACATTTATTGATCCATTAGTTGGCTGGAGTTTATAGGCACCGGGTCCCTGGCTGGGCTTCATCAGCCAGGCAGACAGAGCAGGAGAAAGGCAGTGCACACATAGGTGAGCAGCTGTCATAACCACAGAAGGAGAAGAATAGCTTGAACAAGTGAATCACGCTGACAGTAAAATCTGGCCATGTGATTGATATATATATATATATATATACATACACACACACATACTGGGGATTTAACCCAGAGGCATTCTACCTCCAAGCTATACCTCCAGTCCTTTATATTTTGTTGTTTTGAAACAGAGTCTCACTATGTTGCTGAAGGTCTGACTAAATCACTGGCCTCAAATCTGTGATTCTCCTGTCTCAGCCTCCCAAGTACTGGTATTACAGGCATGTGCCACCACACCTAGCTGCATGTTCACCCTTTTTTATGTTTGCCAGGCTGTATCAGTAGGATGCTTTAAAATATGAATAACAGAAAACTCGATGCAACCTCAAACTGGCTTCCATCATAAAAATATTAATTCACTTGAATGCCAGAAGTGAGAGGTAGGGGAGGGCTCGGGACTGGTAATCCATGGACTCTTTCCTGGCTCTCTACTGGGCTATCCCTGATGCTCACTCCATCCCGAGGAAAGTTCCTTGGGTTTTGGAAGGCTTCTGGCAGTCACTGGGAAAATTGCCTCCCTTTCCACCTCCTACTAATTTCCTGCGGCTCCTTCTTAAGAGTAAAAGAGCATATTTCCCAGAAGTGCCTAGAAGGCCCCTCTTTGAACCTCATTGGTCCAACTTGGCTTGTGCCTGCCTACCTCAGACCCATTCGCCAGCAGTGGAGGAGGAGCTGGGGCTCAGATCACTCCGGGCCCACTCCTCTGGAGCTGCCATGGAATCCATGATGGACAGTCACTTCGGTGCCCGCTGCACAGCAGGTATGGTGCCACTCCTGTGGAGCGTTGGCCCTATGACCTTGCTATTCAGGACAAGCAGAAACAATGGAAAACATGTCACTCAAAGAATGTCATTGCCACTAAGCTGATACTATATTTGCTGGCCTGAGTGTCCTTCAGCACTTCTTGTGAAAATCCATTGGTTGGTCAATAGGATTTATTGAACACATGCTGTTTATATAGTGTTACTCTAAGCACTATGCAAAGTTAGAAAGGCGAAAGGAGACCATGCAGTGACTTCTTTTTTAACCTCAGAAGGAGCGTTAAGGGAAATGGTACTCTTTTTTTTTTTTTGCGGTACTAGGAATTGAACCCAGGGGCATTCTACCTCTGAGCTACATCTCCAGTCCTATTTTTTACTCTTTATTTTAAAACAGAGTCTTACTAAGTTTCGGAGGGCTTCACTAAGCAGCAGAGGCTGGCGTGAACCCGGATCCTCCAGTCTCAGCCTCCCAAGTACTGGAATTACAAGCGTGTGCCACCATGCCCTGCTAGTAGTACTTTTTTTGAGGGCAGTATGGATTCTTTTCCAGAATGTAGAAACTGTTTGAGTCTCTTCCTCCTTTCTTTGTTCTCTCTTCAACTCTTCACTTTTTTTTGTCACTATTTTCTCCTTTCTTACTCTTTCCTCATTTCAAGAAAGCAACATAGTAAAGATTAAAAGTGCAATATCTGAGGGTGTAGTTCAGTAGTAGAGAGTGTGCTTAGAATATGTGAGGCCCTGGGTTCAATACCCAGTACCAAAAAAACCAAAGCAAAACAAAGAGTGTAGAATCTGGAGTAAAATTTATTGAGTAGAAAACTTACTTTGAGCCCTAGCAGTGACTTTTTAGTCATTATTTCTCTAAGCTTCTATTTTTTGCTAACAAATCATACCTGTAATTATGCATACATCCTTAGGCTATTATGGAATTTAAAAATGATGCAGCTGGGTATGGTGGCACACACCTATTATCCCAGTACTTAGGAGACTGAGATAGGAAGATTGCATGTTCAAGGATAGCCTCAGCCTCAGTAACTTAACAAGAACTTCAGCAACTTAGTGAGACCCTGCTTCAATATAGAAAATAAAAAAGGGGTAGGGGGGTAGCTCAGAGGTAGAATGCCCCTGAGTTCAATCTCCAGTGTGTGTGGGGGAACCTACAGATAAAAAAACAGTAATAGAGCTGGGTTCAATGGCACATGCCTGTAATCCCAGTTCTTGGCAGGTTGAGGCAAGAGGTTTGAAGGTTTGAGGCCAGCTTCAGCAATTTAGTGAGACACTATTTAAAAAATAAAAAATAAGCCAGGTGTGTGGTGCATGCCTGTAATTCCAGTACTTGGGAGGCTGAGACAGGAGGATCACAGGTTCAAGGATAGCCTCAGCAATTTAGCAAGGCTCTCAGCCACTCAGCAAGCCTTGTTCAAGATAAAAAGTAAAATAGGGCTGGGCATGTAGCTCAGAGGTAGAATGCCCTTGAGATCGATCCCTAGTGAAAAAACAAAACACACACACACACACACACACACACACACACACACACACACACACAATGGCTTACTGCTGCAATCCTCTCCTTCTCCTCCTCCTCCTCCTCCCTTTTATTTGGGGGGGGGAGGGGGTACTGTACTGGTGATTGAACTCAGGGGCATTCTACCTCTGAACTACACCTGCAACCCTTTTTAAATTTTTAAAAAAATTTTGAAACAGGGTCTCACTAAGTTGTTGGAACTGACCTCAAATCTGTGATCCTCCTGTCTCAGCCTCCCAAGAACTAGGATTTACAGGCCCACACCATCACCACACCAGGCATTTTCTTCTTTTTTTCATTCTCTTTGAATCGTGCCACATTTTGTGTCCTATTCTTCCTTGCTAAATCTCAGAGTGGCAGACTGATAGGAAACAGGCAGGACTTACATACACAGAATCAACACTCCAGTGAAGAGTAGAAAGGAACCATTTCAGTTCCTTCTCTGTTCTCCATTTTAATTAGAGTATTTAAAGAGTGTGATGTGAATATAATTAAGCAAAGATGGAAATGTACAAAACCAGTTGAGAGGGACGTATATGTGTCACATATGCAAGCAAAAGAGTGAATGTTCTGGTTTAAGAATCTCCTGGCTAACAGTTCTAGCTTCACAGCAGCCTAGTCTGTTCCATTGGTTGGAACACCTTCTGATGAGATCAAAGTCGTGGCTTCAATTCCAGAATGCCGAGAGCTCCTTTATCCTAGGTATGGCTAAAGACTGCTCTCCTGAACCTGGCCAGCTCCCTGTAAGTGCCTCCGTTGTTCAGATGGTTGTTCCCTTGGAGGAATCTGAAGCAATGAAAAACTACTACTTTTATGGGAAACAACATGACAGAAGGTACATGCTGCCCTGGACGTGGGTCAGTCATGTTGTGTTTGTATTCGAAATGGGCACAGACTCATAACACATCCTTGCTGAGTTCAGGGGAAAGTAATAGTTTGAAGCTAGAGTTGACAACCTAGAACAAAGATTATCTCTGTTCTGTTCCTGTCTTTAATGCCCCCAGCTCTGCCTAGAGACCACTTGGAGAATTACTATCAATCTGTCTGGATTAGACTCAATAGTCAGAAGTCCCTCATATGGGAAGATTTTCCTGACATCCCTTTCTCCTCTTCCTGACTTAGCTTCTCTCCAGTCTCCACCCCTTCCAGATCATGTGGTGTCTTTACTTTGCTCCTTTATAATGCCATATTATGAAACAACAAAAATGTACTTTCTCACGATTCTGGAGGCTGGAAGTTCATGATTGGGTGACTGCATGGCGGTGTTCTGGTGACGGCTCTCTCCCTGGCTTGTGGACAGCGGTCTTACTGTGATCTTACATGGGAGGGAGGTAAGGAGAGAGAGAGAGAGAGAGAGAAAAAAAAAAGGTCTGGTGTCTCTGCTTATAAGGGCACTAATCCTCTGGGTGTGGTGGTACATGCTTGTAATCCCATTACTTAGGAGGCTGAGACAGAAGGATCACAAGTTCAAAGCCAGCCTTGGCAACTTAGTGAGGCCCTCAGTAACTTTGTGAGACCCTGTTTCTAAATAAAAAATAAAATAGGGCTCGGGGTGTAGTTCAGAGATAGACTCAATCCTAGTTCTGCAACTCCCTCCCCGCCAAAAAAAACCAAATAAGGAATAAGGGCACTAATCCAATCATCATGAGGACCCCCTACTCTCATGACCTCATCTAAACCTAGTTACCTCCCAAAGGCTCCATCTCCAAATACCATCACAGTGGGGGTTAGAGTTTCAATATATGAATTGGTGGGGGACACAATTCAGTTCAGATCAGTTATAATCCTCTTTGCTATGATGCTTATTTCTCTGACATGAATGATACTTACATAACATGGAAGTCACATGGATTTATTTATGATTTTCCACTCAGCTAATGTTTTTAAGTGGTCAGTGTAAGCTTTTCATATTTGTAGAAAAGGCCTTAGCTATATGTGAAGACCTCAGAAAAAGCTAAAATTATAATGCAAGTTCTTCTTGGTTTAATGGCTTTAAGAAATGTTGCCCTGTCTGGGCATGGTGAGGCATGCCTGTAATTCCAGTATTTGGGAAGCTAAGATAGGAGGATCACAGATTTGAGGCCAGTGCTAACTTAGCAAGACCTTGTTTCAAAATAAAAAGGTCTGGGGCTATAGCTCAGAGACGTAATGCCCCTGAGTTCAATCCCCAGTCCAAAAAGAAAAAAAGAAATGCTTCCCTTTCCATCAGCTAAGCTATCTGAGGAAGCTAAGAGAAAACAGTGAGACTAGAAAGTCATTTCCTCCTGAAATAATAAAATGAATAAGAATAATGATACTCATGGATCATATTTTTAATTTTGAACAAAATGCCTATGACTAGATCCTGTGTCTCAAAGAGGAAGCCTGAAGCCCCCAGGTTGAAGACAGCAAAAAAATTGACTAATGCTAGGTGCAAAACTCAGTAGGTTTAACTCTCGTTTTTATTGGAATTTTAATATTTGTTTTGAGAAGGGGTCCCCCTATGTTGTCCAGGCTGACCTTGAATTCCTGGGCTCAAAAATCCTCTTGTCTCAGCCACTAAGTAGCTGGGTCTGCAGGTAGCTGGGTCGCATGGATTACGATTGTTTTTGTTACTGCTGTGGTTTTAAAGTTCTGTAGGTTTTAAACCTACAGAACTGTTTCCCACACACAATCTGTGATTTTTAATGCACAGTCTTAACAAACTATGAGATTTTTCAGGAATGCCTGTGTGGTATTAGACTAGAAATACCTGCACTTGTTTACCCATCTGTTCTAGATCAGTGCTGCTGGGACTTTAATATGCATATGAATCACTTGGGGTTCTTAAAATGTAGACTTTGATTCTGAGGTCTTGAGTGGGGCCCCGAGAGCTCCTATTTCTAGCCAGGTTCCGTGCTTGAGGCTGATGCTGCTGACCTAAGGACTGCACTTTGAACAGCAGAATCTTGGACTAGACTGTGGACTCTAAGAACAAGCTGTGCCTTACTCATCTTAATGTCTTCAGTGCCTAGTGCATAGAGTTGCCCAATGTTTGTTGAGTGAATGAAATCATTAGCTCATGGCTATTCACCTACCTCTACTGTCTGTTGGAGCCATAGACAAGGGGACCATGAATTCACAGCCCCAAACTGGTTCTTTACTACATTCCCTTCCTCTCTGCTTGGGGCTAGTGCCCTGGTCCCAGCACAGCAGATAGAGAACAATGGAGTCGTTTAATTCTTCTAATATTGAAATAGGTTCAGAAATGTACTTTTTTTTTTTTTTTTTTTGAAACTAGAGGTTGAACACAGAGGCATCCTACCTCCAAGTGAAACCCCAGCCCTTTATAACTGTTTGTTTTGAAACAGAGTCTTGCTACATTGCTAATGGTCTCACTAAATTGCTGAGGCTGGCCTCAAACCTGCAATCCTCCTGTCTCACCTTCCCAAGTACTGAGATTAGAGGCATGTACCACCACACACTGCTTCAGGGGTTTACACTTCATTGACTATGCTAGTAGTGAGACTCATCAATCTAGTAAGATTCTGTTTCAAAATAAAAATAAAATAGGGCTGGGGGTGTAGCTCAGAGGTAGAATGCTCCTGACTTCAATCCACAAAATAGTACCACAAAATAAACAAACTTGGTATATTAGTTTGCCAGGGGTTTGTTATAACAAAGTACAACAGACTGGATGGCCTAAACAACAGAAATTAATTTTCTTACAATTCTAAAGGCTAGAGACTGGAGAGCAAGGTGTCTTCAGGATTGGTTTCTTCTGAGGCTTCTGTCCTTGGTTTATAGATGCCTATCTTCTCCCTGGCTCTTCAAATGGTCACCTCTCTGTTTTCTAACCTCTCTTTATTTTAAGGGCACCCTATTGGATTTAGTCCCACTCTATTAACCTCATTAATTGCCTCTTTAACGACCCTATCTCCAATGCAATCACATTCTGAGGTGCCTAGTATTAGGACTTCAGCGTGTAACTTGGCAGAGGACACTCTTCAGCTCACGACATTTACATCAGCAAGGTAGCCCCTGAAAATAATCCTGAATATAGAGGAGAGATCTTCATTTTCTAAAACCAAAGTAATAATCACATATGCTTTACACCTGATTTCTACTTATGGCTATTCCAAGTCATCATTCTATTTTTTCTTCCTTTTATGAAATAAATGCATTTATGCCAAACACAAGAATTTCAGGAATTATGGTTTACAATGTGCAAGAGCCCGTGCCAAGGCCTAAAGGCACAAAGGAAGGGAAGCAATGTGCCCCCAGTGTCACACTGCCTACAGAGGGCATTTATCATCTTCAAAGTCATTTCAATCTATGGTTGCTCTGACCAAAAATGTAACATCAGCTTGCAGAAATGAAAAAGGTTCACAAATTTATAAGCTGGGGGGGAAACATCTCCAGAAATATTGCATCTTAGAAATGACCTCTAGAGCAGTGGTTTTCTTACCAAGAACACTCTTTGTTTAAAAAAAAAAAAGAGAGAGAGAGAGAGAAGAGAGAAAGACAGACAGAAGAAATGAGAAAAGAAAAAGAAATGCTAGCATTGTGTATGAATCAGGCAACAGCAAAGCTTTGCCTTCTGAGTTCCCCTTGGAAGTGTATTTCCTCTCCACCTACCTTCTAGGACACTTCACTAATTCAAACCTTAGAGTATATATACATATTTTTCTTTTACTGATTTTTACTTAGTTAATGGTAAATATTTATTTTTCTGGTTGGATGACTGAATATCTTAGTGAAGTCAGTCATATTCTTTAAGGAAAGGTAGACCTGGGACCTTTGGTTCATGGTGTCTGTTACAGAAGCACACTATAACAAGGGATGTGGTCGCATTAGTGGAAAGGCAGGGCAGAGGACCTGGGGACAGGAAGGGTTAAAAAAGGCCATCGGTATAGAGAACAAAAACGGGAAGGTTAATGAGATATAATGACCAGGCAGGACTATAGAAATCAAAACAAAACTTCAGCCCCTTCTGTGGGCTGCATTCTGAGGACAACTTGTGTAAACAAGGATGGGGGTGGGGTGGGGGACCAGCGGACAGCTGGTGCCAGAAGTTAGAAGGGGCCATGGACCTTGGGAATACAGGTTCAAATTAAAGATTGAAACTGGGCAGAAGACATTGAACTCCCAACACACAGTTCTGACCAATCACAAAAGAGCAGATGAGGGACTATAGGAAAGTATCAAAGCTCACCTCCTAAGAACTTCACTGGTTACTATCTTTCGGGGTCACTTCCCCCTGCCTGGAGGGAGCTATTTTTGTCTTTTCTCCTTCCTTGGCTTAAAAATAAACTTTCATATTTCTATACCCTTTATTAACCCTTAGACTTCAGATGAAGTGAGTATCAAAGAAAACTGGAAAAGCTTAGACTCTTTTTTTTTTTTTTTTTTTTTTGCGGTACTGGGGATTGAACTCAGAGGCGTTCTACCTTCGAGCTACACCCCCAGCCCTATTTTTTACTCTTTATTTCGAAACCGGGTCTCACTAAGTTGCGGAATGCCTCACTAGGTAGCTGAGGTTGGCCGCGAACTCGGATCCTCCGGTCTCAGCCTCCCAAATGCTGGGATTACAAGCGTGCGCCACCACGCCCGGCTCGCTTAGACTCTTTAAAACAAAATTTTCATTGTAGTTAAGAAACACATAACATTTGTCATCTTTATCGTTTTTAAGTGTGTGTTTAGCAGTGCTAAGTGCCTGCATATTGTTTGCAACAATTCTCTAGAAACTCTTCATCTTACAAAACTGAAATTCTGTACCCATTGAACAACTCTCAACTTTCCCTTCCTCCAGCCCTGGGAAATCACCATGCTACTTTCCCATTCTATGAATTTGACTATTTTAGAAATGTCATATAAAAGGAATCATACAGTGTTTGTCTTTTCCCTGACTGACTCATTTCACTTAGTACAAACGTTCATGCTGTAGCGTGTGACTGGATTTCCTTTTTAAGGATGAATAATATTCCATTTTATGTACAGACCACAACTTAACTATCCATTCATTCGATGATGAACATTTGGCCTGCTTCTACCACTTGCTTGTTATGCATGATGCTGCTATGAACATGGGTGTGGAAGTATTCAGTCTCTTGCTTCTCTTTGTTCATTTGCAGAATTTAGGCTTCACCAAAGAGGCTTTGAGGAGTCACATTGCTCAATCTAAAGGTTCTTTGCAGATTTTGTGTTTTGCTTCCCAAGGGAGTTGTCCTGGTCACAGAGGGCTTGTGGAGCCCTTAGTCCAATCATCTGTGTCAGAGCGCTGGGTTTGATTTCACCTGGCAGTCTCACTGCAAGAAGCACCTGGGCCTGCTTTCCTTAAAATAGTAGCTATGAAAATAGACTTAAGGACTTTCTTTATCAGTTTATCTAACATACCTTGATGTTAGATTTTCTGTTCATACTCTCTTTGCTTCTTGGTCTCTGGCCTGGAGAAAATAGGCCCCCGTTGGTGATACCTAGGTATGCTTGCTGATCAGCCACATCTGCAAAATTAGCCAACAAACATTGGCCATGAGTCCCCCGCAAGAGTATTGATGACAATGTCTTATATTGTGAGACCAAATTAATACTTGTCGCCAGAAATCATATCCAAGTGACTGCCATATTGAGATGGAGGTGGCTATTTCATATGTCCTGAGACAGAAGTTCTGAGCTTCTCTCTTCCTTCATGCTTACTCACTCCTATTCTCCAAGCTTCCTCCTTGCCCAGCTGTCTGTGATGGAGAGGGTCACATGCAGGTCCACAGGTAGATTTCATATGTATAACTGACCAGAGGCACCACTGAGATGAAGCAAAGATGACTTCAGGAAGGAAGAAAACTGCATAGGTGAATGTCACTGGGCTTCATTCTTTAACCTTCAGCTTAAATGATATTCCCCCGAGTCCTCAATCTAAATTATGTCCTGTTATACACTTTCATGGAAGCCCATATCTTCCCCAAGTAATGCTAATGAAAATTTGACAGCTAATCAATTTCTCCTTCAGGATTCACTTACTTCTCTTGGCTTCCAAGAAAACCACAGGGTTTTCTTTCTACTTTTCTGGTTGATCCTTATCAGCCTTTATTTTGCTGGTTTCTTCTCATATCCTCCACCTTTAGATGTTGGAGTCCCCAGAATTCAATCTTTGGACTTTTCTTTTTCTCTGCACATTCCTTCCTTTGGTGGTCTCATTCAGGTTCCTGGCTCTAAATATCTATTCTCGAGACTCTCAAATTTATACCTTCTCTCAACTCCAGACCCATCTATATATAGTCTAGACCCATCTATATCTCTACTAGGATGTCTAATATGGGCAAACCAAGCTCAGTAAAGGCCCAAACTGGCTCACCCTCACTTCTGAAACTAGCTCCTCTAAGTTAATAACAATTGCATCTTTCCAATTTCATAGGGCCCAGACCTTGGCGATGTCCTTGCTTCTTTTTTCTCTCAACTCACTTTTAATTTATCAGCAATTTCTGTCCAATCTACCTTCGAGATATATCCAGAATCCAGATTCACTTCTTACTACCTCCATTTGTCTATTTTGCCTAAGTTACTGCAACAGTCTCTTGACTTGTGCCCTTGCCTCTTGCAGTCTACTCTCTTGGCACGCCAGAATGTCTATATTAATATGAGATAGATTACGTTGCTCCTTTGCTCACAGTCCTTTGGTGGTCTCCTTTTGCACACTCAGTTAAAGCCAGTCTTTGCTCTGACTTACCAGGCCTATTTCATCCAGCCTCTGTTAAATGTTTTCCCCATTCAAACCACACATGGCATTCCATCAACTGTTCCCTCTGCCTGGAACATTCTTCCTCCATCAGACGTTCCCAAACGTATTTGGCTTACCTCTCTTTCTTCAACAACAACAGCAGCAGCATCTTACTCAACACCCCCCGCCCTAGAAATATACCTTCTTTAAGTGAATAAACAGAAAGAAGCAGTGAAAATTTTGCATTTTTTCTGTATCTGTATTTTGTTCCAACACTCCCAGTAGTGGTATCTCCCACTTTGGGAACCTATGCCTGAGTACCTGTAGGGATAGAACTGTCACTAGGTTCAGGTATTCACTCAAAAGTCACTTTCTCAGGTAGAACGTCTAGCCACTCCTCTACCGTTTAAAATCTACTTTCAAAGCCGGGTGTGGTGGTGCATGCTTGTAATCCCAGCATTTGGGAGGCTGAGACCGGAGGATCTGGGTTTGCGGCCAGCCTCAGCTACCTAGTGAGGCACTCCACAACTTAGTGAGACCCGGTTTCAAAATAAAGAATGAAAAATAGGGCTGGGGGTATAGCTCGAACATACAATGCCCCTGAGTTCAATCCCCAGTACCGCAAAAAAAAAAAAAAAAAAAAAAAATCTACTTTCATTTGGATGGGATGGCGCACATCTATAATCCCAGTACTCAGGAGGCTGAGACAGGAGGATTGCAGGTTTGAGGACAGCCTCAGCAATTTAGCAATGTCCTCAGAAACTTATTGAGACCCTGTTTCAAAATAAAGAGAAATGGTCAGGCATGGTGGCACACACTTGTAATCCCAGTACTTGGGTAGCTGAGACAGGAGGATTGCAGGTTCGAAGCCAGCCTCAGCAATTTAGCGAGGTTCTCAGCTACCTGGTGAGACCCTGTTTCCAAATAAGAGATAAAAGAAATTGGGTTGGGGTGTAAGAGCTCAGAGGTAGAATGCCTCTGGGTTCAATCCTCAGTACCAAAAGAAAAAGAAAACAGGGCCAGGCATGGTGGTGCACGCCTGTAATCTCAGTACTTAGGAGACTGAGACAGGAGGATTGCAGGTTCAAGGACAGCTTCAGCAGTGTAGTGAGATTCTCAACCACCTAGCAAGACCCTGTTTCAAAACAAAAAATAAAAAAGGACTGGAAGTATAGCTCAGAGGTAGACTTCCCCTAGGCTCACTCCCCAGTTTCCCCTCCCCCTCCCCAAAAATAAATAAAAATAAAGCAGGGCTGAGGGTATAGCTTAGAGGCAGAATACCTCTGGGTTCAATCCCCAGTATTCCCCACCTCTCCCCGCCACACAAAAAACAACCCTACTTTCTTGCTGTTTTCCCCTACTCAGTCTTTATAAGTATCTGCTACATAGTTTACATATCTTCTTTTTTTCTGTCTTTCATAATAGAACATAAATTCCTTGCAAGACAGTTTTAGATATGCTTTGTTGACAATATTTTCTCAATACCTAGTACAATGCCTTGGTACATAGTTGGCTCTTAATGAATATTTGTCAAATGAATAATTGCATGAATTTGTATAATGAATTGATCAATGTTTCTTACTATTCTCCTAGAATGTAACTTCATGAGACCAGAGACCAAGCCAGTCTAATCTACCCCTGTATCCTTAGAGATGCGCGCAGGACATAGTGAGTCATAGATACTCAGAAAGTGTTTTGTTTTTTCTAAATAAATCACTGAAAATGTCAGTAGTGCCAGTTCTGACAGAAGGAATTCATTGGAAGGAGCATGGTAATACAGATATCTTTGCAGCTATGAGGCTGCCCAAGCAGTCCCAAATTAATTTTAGAGCAATACTGGGTTTTGTTAGGAGTCATTTTTCATATACTCATAGAATCTCACAATTAATTTAAAATGACACACAATAGTGTGTAGAATGGTGTTGAAACATGATTAGAGTTTGAGTTCTAAAGTCAATAGGGATGGCAAAATTTATGTATAGAAAAAAAATAACCTTTAAAAATCTCTTAAATCACCCGTATGGTACAGATTTCATGGTTTTATGTATTCTGTGCCATCTCAGTAAATTCCACACAGCCAGTTTTCCCTCCAGAGCTGGAACAGATGGCCATGGTTGAGTACCAGATGAAGTAGTTGGCTTGAGCTTAAGTGCCATATTGTAGGGGGGAAATTACATATATATGTACATATTCATTGGTATTATTTTCTTTTGCTGAGCATATAGTTGAATTCAAACAACTTAAATGTTTGTGTTCTGTAACTCCATTGTACCATTTGGTCCAATGAGTGTTGTCAGGCCCTCTTCATGTTTATCTTAGGTCAAGGCCTTGGGAAGGAGGTGGAAAATAACCTTTTGGGGCCGTTGCAATCACTGGCATGACCGATTAGGAGAATGTCAACCATAATCATCTTCCAAATTTAAAAAAGAGCCTTTAATCTTAGTTGTATACAGGCTTTAAGAAATAACATATTGCTGTTTGCTGGGGACTAGGTGTTTTGCGTATACTGTCTCATTAAACTATATCATAGCAATCCTTTATTTATTTTTGTTTTTATTTTTTGGTGGTACTGGGGATTGATTCCAGGGGCATTCTACCTCAGATCTACACCTCTAACTCTATTTTATTTTTTATTTGGAAACACAGTCTCTCTAAGTTGGTAAGGTTGTCCTAAAATCTGCAATCCTCCTATCTCAGCCTCCCAAGTTCTGAAATTACAGGCATGTGCCACTACCCTCAGCCATTTCTTTATTATTATTATTATTATTATTATTATTATTATTATTATTATTATTATTTTGTGTATGGTACTGGGGATTGAACCCAGGGGCATTCTATGCCTGAGCTATACCCCTATCCCTTTTTTATTTTAATTTTTTTTTTTTTTTTTTTTTTTTTTTTTTTTTTTTTTTTTTTTTTTTTTTTTTTTTTTTT